>PVLD010003399.1:0-143548 GCA_004027595.1 Dinomys branickii
AAATTTGCATGTCTGTATATGGGTCCATACATCTACAATTCGAAGATATCAATGGATAAAGCAACAACTACTGTTGAGACCATATCACCTTGTCTATAGATTAGTTGTGATTGTAGTATTTTCTATGATAATGGGTGTCTGTTTGTCAATATGTTTTTGTACTTTTATGTTTCTAAAATAAAATAAAATAAAAAAAAAAGAAAAAAAATATATATTTGAACCAATTAGATAATAGCATGAAAATTAAAAGTCAGGGAAATACATGGGAATGATTCTACAGAATAACAGAATTAGCTTTTCTCAGAATCAATGTATTTATTAATATTTTAAGTGAAACAGAAATGTATAATTCATCATTCTTTAATTATCATTCAGTCCATCAACTCAGTGCTGCCCTGTAGAGAATTTACCCCTTCCTTTGACATTTTTAAAGTTAAATATTGCCCATTCGGAATAAATTTGACTTAGGTAACCTTTTATGGTGCACAGGAATATAGAGTGCTATAAATGTCAAGGAAAAGATAAACGTCTGCTTCTTTACTCAGACATAACAAAAAAAATAAATCTGCTATTGTACACATTAGACAGTCAATAGAAAAATCTGTTTATCTTCAGAATCATAAGCAGATAATAACATCATTAAGAAAGGTAATAAAGTTAGAAATGAAAATGAATTGGTATTAGTACAAAGCATATCTAGAGAGGGCAGAGACATATTTATCCTCTGTGCATTCCCAATAGCATCTTGCTTAACATCTTGAAAATTCTGGGTACTCGATAAAGGTATATTGAATGACTGACATTTTTAATTATTTAATTGCAGGTATTCTCATTTTTCCCACGTAATTCACTGGTAGGCTCGTGGTCATAATATAGTACCTCATGTGCAGGGAGTCGGCAAATAGAGTAAACACATGATGCTTACTTAACTGAGCTGCTTGACACTATTTAATCCAGAAATTGGTTAGCCTATATGACCAATCCGCTAAGCATCAAACCACTGATTTGGCGTCTGATATATGTAAGATAACTTACAAGACACAGCCACATATGTAGGTGGACAAAGAAGAAAGGTGATTGCAGCATAGACTGTTCTTCATGCTTACAACCAAACTGAGCCAGCTGCATGATTTAAGGTTCAAAGAACCACTGTAACTATAAATTGAACATTCCAGTTAGAAGTAAATGCACTCACTTCTGCACCATCTGGTTAACTCAAAACTTCTACTTTATTACAGGAAGCCCCACTTTCTGGTCATCTATAGAGTTGAAACTGAATGATGCAAGCACTGTATTTCCATTTCCTTTACGGGCATCTGCGCTCCTTGTGTTCCCATCATGTATCTATTTTTGTTTGCTAAGCTAGAATTACAGAGGCAAGCAAAAACCTGTGACTCAGCAATAAAGATTTAGCCGACCTCCTATCAGTGACTTTTCTTAAGCTAAGGTGTTCTTTAGAGCTGTACAAATAAGCAGGAAAACAGGGTTCTGAGCTAAAATCTACACATAGCCAGAGACATGTACTACAGCCATTTTTCCTTTAGCAGCATTCACCAGCAGCCCACACAGGACGGGGCTTTCTGAAAGAGAATAGGCCCGCTTGATTAAAGCGACTTGCACTGGTTAATCAGAGGCTGACACACTGATTTGATCTTTTAAAGATGCTTGTTTGTCTTATTGTCGGTGCAAGCAACTCACTATCGCGTGGACCATACCTGCTGCACAGTGCGGCCTGTTCTGCTGCGGGCCTCCATCTTCAGCTCGATATTTATAGCAGAGTTTTACAAAAGGGATAGACTAGGTTTCTAACTTATATTTTATCTGTAATAGTCTGTTCAAATGTAAAATGCATCGAGTTCATTTTCTCAGTAACAATTAGGCAAGCTATACTTATTTCTAAAATACTTCTTTAAATGCAGAACTTGCAAACTGTCACTTTTTCTAAGAGCAGCAATGAAAAGGGGAACTCTAAGAGAATAGAAATAGAGGTCCAATATAAGATATTATAATAGTCCAAATCTACACGTGCAGTTTGCTCTTTTTCAGTAGGGCATAGAACTACTCAGATGTTGTAGAAATGAATTTAAATCAAACATAACCTTTAACATATGAGAATATTATGAAGGTTATAAATACTTATGTACCAAAGGCAGTTTAGGGGAAAATTAGCCAATCAGTAACTCTCCTGATGTCTGAATTAATTAAGAGAAAAATCCGTATTTACCACAGCAACTAATCCTGTTTGCAAATGTCTGACATACAGGGCTCTGAGAATAACATCGCTGACTCCTGTCCCTCATTTTCAATGTCCTTATTTGACATTATGTGCAGGTGTGATTTGAAACATATCTTCAAATCTGGTTTTATAGACATAGTTTGAGGTTGGCGGCAATCTTATGATGGCACCATCTAACAGTGAAGATAGTCAGTAAAAGGCAAAATCAACTAACTCCGTCATCAAAAGTTAACCATGTAATATTATTAGAGGCACAACGTGATCCCATCACTCTGGGAAGATTCTTAATGTTTCAAAGTGTAACAGTTATGAGAGTAACAGCAACTCATGAAATTGACCATTAAGGGAAAAGTCAAAGATGTTTGGATGAAAACAATGAACAAAGGAAATGTCAGTTCCATCTGATTTTTCCCAGCATTGATCAGAGAGAAGTAGAGTTTTAAACTGAAAAGAAAATGCAGTTTTGTATTGTTTGGACAATTTTTGAATTTTTCTTTATTGTTAATGTATCATTAATTATTGCAACATGTAGTGACTACTTTCATCATGGGTATTTAGTGCGTGTACATGATATATCTTATATTTTGCATGTCCCCTTTCCCTTCTACTCTCCCCCTCCCACTCCATGGCTTGGTCACATTCTTACTTACACTAGATCGATCTCCATGTTTCCTTTTATCTATCTTTTATTTTCCTCTTTATTTATACTTTGGATTTCTGATATGAGAGAAAACAAATAGTATTTAAGCTTGTGTGTCTGATTTGTCTCACTAGAGGTAGTAACAGAACCAACACTCATTTGTTTAAAATCCAGGCAGATGATTTTACTGAGGGATTCCAATTCTCTCACTGTATTACTCAGCTTCCTGCTTACTGAGAGGCAGTGCCTGACGTGCACAACTTATAGGAAGGAGGTTTATGGCTCACAGTATCAGGTGATTCAGTCCATGGCCAGCTGATTGCAGAGCAAAAACATCATGGTGGAAGTAGTGGTGGGGCCAAGATGCTTAGTTCTTGGCCATGGAGAAACACAGCAAGAAAACAGTGATAGAAGGGAAAAGGTGAGGGGTCAGACATAGTACCCAAGGTCATGTTTCCATGATCCTTCCAGAAATACCCAGAAGTGTGCTCTGCCAATCCCCCGGGTGTGTCCCAAGCCAATCAAGTTGACACAATCCAGCTTATTTTCAGTTTTAAATAAAGATCTTGGGCTTGTTCAGGGGTGTTTACATTGGGGTCTTTATCAGAATCCTTAGTGGGACTTTGCAGTAATATGCAGGTTGAGAATCCATGTTAATTGGTTTCCTTGGAACAGCTAAGCCAAATAACTGTCTAGTAAGATTCACTTTTTGCCTGGCAAGTGTATCAGGTAATGAGATTAGGGATATAATTGAAGAAAATCAAAATGATCCCTAAAAATACTAAATCTTCTTATCATGTCTTAGGTTTAATGTGAAGTCCTTACAGGAGCCAGCCTGAAGCATTGAGCAGAGCAAAATTTATGGAAGGTCTAATTGTAGCCAAGTTGGTTGTGTCCCCTCAACCTGAAATCCACATTTAAGTGAGAGTCTACAACATGAGGAAGGGAATGAAGTTTAAATCTGGGAAAATAAACTTACCCCTCACAGACTTTAGTTGTCTAATATTCAAAATGAAGAGAGTCAGCAAAGTATGCTTACATTTCTTTCCTAATTCTACAAAATTTATGAGCTGAAAATGTTACATTTCTTTAAATAGTATTTTTCTTTTTATTTAGTTTTCTCCTCCAGTAGAGAATAAATATAAATATTATTTTTGTAAGTGATGAAAATATGCAACAGAGCACACTGGAATGAGAACCGAGCACTTCATATACATCTTTTAAAACCATGCTCAGTGCAGAAGGTAAGTGCTTGGTACCATAGACGTGGACCTTGACCCACATTTCTGTTTATTTGTAGGTAGCTGTAGCCACTGTGTCACTCAATGAATGATCAGCCTGCTCAGCAAACACAGTCTTATTAAACCAGGGCAACTCTCACACCTGGCTTTCAAAATAGGAGAAATAGTTGCAAACAGTCCTTTTTTATCTTAACTTACTAAAATGTAGAAACCAAATAACTGTCTTTCAATTATGCCTTCTTGGTCCACATTCCTCCTTCTGTGAGTATGCCAGTATCACTTGAAAATCAAGTTTTCCACTTATCTCCAGAGCTGTTCAGGCATAAACACCCGTCACATCCACCTCTGCCACCAGAAACGTCAATAGGTATCTCTCCAGTTGTGTAGGGATTTATAATAGAATGGATTTTCATTTTCTTCTTGTATTTTACTTTATCTTGAATTTCAGAATGCATCTGACTTTGTAAATTCAGCCTTGTACAACTGAATGTCTGGCTCTGGGTAAAGTAAAACAACTTTGTTCAAAAATAGAAAATGGAAATGTGGAGATGTAAGGCTCATCCTGTGTTTTACCATGTAAGACATACAATTTAAAAATCTCAGATGCTCATACATTTCATTGATACTGGCCATACTTACTTACAGAACTTTCTTTGGTACGTTATTCCAAAGCATCATGGAAGATATAATTCATTGCCTGGCCCCGAGAAAGTTGCAACATTTTGGAATGTAAATAACATTTTGGTAGTCATGTAAAAACTTCCATGGCAAGATGATATCTAAACAATTGTATGCCAGAATCGTAAACAGATATTTATAAAATAGTGATTCTTCCCATACCATAGGAGAAACTTTCAGAAAGGGAAAATGGACTAACTAACTTGAAAAAAAGAGATAATGATAAAATGCTTTAAAGTAATTATAATTATTTCTCATCCACTAAAATAATATTTTAAGTTATTAGTAATGACTGCTGTATTGCTTTTAGCTGTTTGTTAGCTAGGTTTCAGAATCTTCCCTTAGACATGCTAAGGAGATAACAGTCATGGTGTTGGGGGAACCTTCATTTATGTGGAGCCTCAGTGCCCACTCCTTTCTGGCTTTGATGCCTTGAGCATCATGGTCCTCCTATTCTTCATTTTTCTCTCGTGTCTCGGCACCTCCCTGCTTCCCTTGGTTCTTGACAATATGACACCCCAGGGCCACTTCTGTAGCCTGATTTCAATTCCCTGGTTTTGATTCACCTATCCCTACTTCGCTGGTGGTGCTGTGTGTTCTCGTGGTTCAGGTTAGGTCATCTGCTGTTTATCTAGGTGATGAGAACAAGAAGGCTGAGGAAGCCACTGCGCCGGGCTAAGGCACACAGGGAACGGACCCCACCTACCCCCTGAGGATGTGTAAACCCACCCATGAGAAAGGCCACCTGCTCAGTGGGACATGATGATTGAGATCCACACTTAACTCGGAGAGTGGGCGGCTCCTCTTTTCCTGATTCAGACATGGTTTCATACTCGCTCAGGCCAGCTGACACATATTAGCCCAAATTACAGCTGCTTGTGCATCTGGGTGTGCAGCAACTGCCTAAAACCTACGAGGGGATGGTTAATTACTGCAACAGCTCCTGAATTTGACATGTTCTCCAGCCCACACTCTGTGGTTTGACTGATGGGGACACAGAGAGAAGTCAAGGGGCCACTACAGACTGTTAGAGAACAGTATTACCTCAGATTTCCAACAAAGTTATATGGATGGAAGACATGTTTGGTCTCTGAGTTCCCACCTGTCCACATCCATGTGCAGCACATGTAAAAACATCCTCTACTGCTCTTACCAGTGATGGTGGATTGGCTAATTATGAACAGAAGCAAGAACAATGATCAGGTTATGAAAAGAGTTTTTTTCCTCTTCTTGCTTTGTACTGTACAACACTTTTCTTGATCATAGTTAAAAAATAATTAGTTTTTTCTTGTTCTAGATGAGATCTGCAGATAATATACCGGTTAAATTGTAAACAGTGACACAGAGAGTCACATAAACACTAAATTACATGAGAATACAGGGGGCCACACAGTAGAGCAGCTCTAAGTGGGTGTTCTTACATATCGCAGAGTAGAATGTTGATAGAATTTTACTACTGAGAGGCAGAGGGCACATTTTTGATGTCTAAAAGGCAGACAAATAATACCAAATTACTTTTTACTTTATGGGACCAAGACACTGGGTATGGTTTTTCTTACTGAAATGTTTAAAGGAAAAGAGGTCCATTCATAGCATATGCTTTGGTAGCCAATAAAAAGCAAATCCAAGTCCCTGAAGAAACATGATTATAAAATGTACACCCTTCCTGTGTTCTGTGCTGGAGGACAGAGAAGGTTAAATGTGGTAACTTCTAAGGAGAGACAGTGCACAACTTTCTCTAGATAAAAAATGTCTGAAAACTAATATAATATAAATCTTGGAGGGTCCCCTGAAATAAAAATAAAATCTGCTTACTTACATAAATAAGAGTGTTATACAATGGATAGATTTACAGGTAAATCAATTCCCTCTTTCTCTCTGTCTCTGTCTCTCTGTCTCTCTGTCTCTCTGTCTCTCTCTCTTTCTTCTCCCTTTCTCTCCCTTTCTCTCTCTCTCTCTCTCTCTCTCTCTCTCTCTCTCTCTCTCTCTCTCTCTCTCTCTCTCTCTCTCTCCTTTCTTTCCTTTGAGACAAGGTCTTGCTATGCAATCCAGGCTGGCCTCGAACTTACTATGTAGCCCAGGCTGATGTTGAACTCTCCTGCCTCAGCTTCAGTAGATGTCAGCCACCTGGCCCAGGTAAGATTTCCATTGTGATTGAAGCAAAAACCATCTCTGCAAACTGAGTGTGCACCCATTAGAGAGCATGGACAGTAGTCAGCTTTTCTTTTTTGACTTTGAAGTAGAAGATTAGTGCAATATATTCAAAACATCTCTCTCAGAAAAATGCTAAGTGGATTGTCCCATTTTGTCAACACACCAGTGTTGAATTTGTAGTGTGCACTGGCCACTACAGAGGGCACGACAGAAATTGGAATTGGAATCTCCTTCAAAATATTTCCTCTCACTTCAAGCACACTTATCCCATTGTTCTTGACATTTTATGAAGCTGCTCTGCAAGCTCTTTTTCTGTGAATGTCTATGAAGTATGATAAAAAACAAGGTGAGGGCTTCTGGGAAGTAGCACACGGTAGAGAGGCAGGCTGCTAAAACATTGCCACGTGTCCTCATCCCATTTACCAGATCTGGCACGATGCAACTTCTATCTCTCCCCCCACGTCAAAATGATAGGAAAGGTAAAAATTTTGAATCTGTCGGGACACAGAGGCAGCCATGGCAGTGAGAACTAAAGACTCATGAAAAATCAAAACAATTTCCAGAAATGTTTCAGAAAGTGGCAAAACAATGGGATAAGTGTGCTCGAGGGAGCATTTTGATGGAGGTTAAGGTCAGTGTGTCTTTTCCTGTAAGAAGTCTTTTGTTTTTGTTTTTTATTTTGGCATGGCCTTCCTATGTAGTCCAGGCTGAACTTGAACTCACTGAATAGGCAAGCCTGGCTTTGAACTCAGTGATTCTCCTGTTTCAGCCTCCTGAGTGCTGGGATTACAGGCATGTGCCAATATGATTGCCCTGTAATAACATTTTAAAAAGTCTGAACATTTACCATCTTTTCCAATCACATTTTATAGTTGGCTCCAACGCTACGGTGGTAAACAGATAACACATGCATAAGCATAAAATGTACATCTGTGGTATAACCATGTGTTCAAAAGACAGGCCAGTGGAACAGTATCATCCAGGATAGAAAACAAAAGGAAAGGCTTAATTTTTTATGTCCTACATATCAAAGTTGTGGGAGGAAAATCCGCTTTCCTCTACTTCTGAAGGGGAGTATCCAGCTGGTACTTTAAACATTGCAGGTGTTAAGACGGAGGCATCGCCTTTCCATATCTGGCTCTATTCTACGTTTCGTATCTGCTGTTATCAATATTACTTATCAGCTCACCGGGCCGTACGTCAGCTGCTCATCCTCTCCCTGTTCTTGCTGGCCTACACTCTCCACCTGGTCACCAGAGCAAGTTCAGAAACATCCCAAATTTCTCCATTTGGCGCCCCCAAATCCTCAGGCTTAGCTCTCTCCCTACCTGACAGATTCTTTGATTCTACCTCCCGTCATAAACCCAGTTACTTGAGCAGTCTTTCCCCACAAAAGGCTCAAACCTTCCTATCCACTTACATGCTTCAACCTTAAACATTAAATAAATAAATATTAAAAAAACACCCTCCTTAGGATTCACTTGCTTTTTAAGATGCATATATATATGCATATATATATTATAGCTTTAATATAACATTGGAATTTTATACTATTCATTAAATTCTGAACTCTGGGTTTCAGATCTAAATTTCCTTTGATGGGCTTATTGTGCGTAATAAATTTCCTGGTGTTAAAATCATGCTTAATTAATAACAATACTTGCTTGTAATTAATTAAAGTAGTTGGTTATAATTAAAATATGGCTATAATAATTAAAACTAAAACATTGACAGGGACAGAAGCATTCAGCAGTATAGTTTGGAACTTGTATAAAACTTTTTTCTTCCTCTGAGCCAGAGGTTAATTGGGGCATTTTATTCCATATTTCCATAATTCAATCATCAAGTTTAATTTTTAAGTACATGAAAATTAACATAAATGGAAGAAGTGGTCCGGATATAGTAACTGATGAGGATTCATTAACATTGCTATTAGGAAACCTTTATATATTGAATATTTATAACAATTGGTATTATTGTAGAAACTTCCTACTTTCATCATAATATTTAAGGAATCACCTACAGTGCCTTAAAAGTGCCTGTAATACTGATATCCAATTTGCTGGGCACACTGGTTCAGTTAACTAAATTTACTGTCAAACTTACCCAAGCAAAACCTTTATGTTTCTGGACTCTTCCAGATTAGCGCTCCTGGGCCAAGGGTATGGCTCAGCAGCCCAGTGCCCGTTGGGCAAGTGTGAGGTCCTGAGTTCAATTCCCGTTACAAAAATACAAAAACAAAAACAAATTAGGCCTCCCAAGGACAGAAGGCCAGGTAGCTAAAACCTTTGGATAATTTGTGTCATCTCTGTTTTTGCAGGTTCTGCATGGAAAACCCTTAGTTCATATACTGTCAAGAAGTATCATTTGAGTCACAAAAGGTTAATAATTATTCTAACTTCTTCATTAATGTTTCTATATAGTTAGCCATTTAGTTGGTGGTAACATCCACATCATATATTCTGAGTAGTGAAGCATTACATAAGACTAGTCAAAGTTATGAGCTTATTAGATGCACAGTTAATCACAGTTTATTTAAATACTTGGGTCAGTATAAATACTCAATATACAGAGACTTCATATCAGCAAGCATAGCACAGCCAGTGTATCACACTATACAAGTAACTTTATAAATATGTAACTAAAAAATTCAGAAAATATGCTTATGATTAATAAGAAACAAGCACGCTTGGGTCTGTATATTTCAAAATGTTAATAGGAAGGCTAGCAAGTTTTTTTAAAAAATCAGAAGAATGAGTACAGTGTACATCTAAAAAATGTTCTTTCCTTAAAAAGAATCATCTACATCACACAATGTTTGAACACTATGGAAAAGAAGGTCTATGCCACATAATAAATGCTTAATATACCTAATCTTATTTTATTTCAGCTGAATTGCATGGATGACTCCCTTAATAATTCACATACCTTTAAGAAAATTGAAGCAACAAAAACCACATTTCTTTTTCTTGCAGGGGGGGGATTGTCTTTTATTTCTAGTTTTACTTTTTAGTTTTTAATGTAACACAAGTAGTTATCAATAAAAATTTGAATATATGATTCTATGTCTTATCTATTTCTAACAGCTACCCATAGAATAAAACCTAAAATCCTTAAGACAGATATATGGCTTGCCAACTGGAGTTAGTGTAAGGGATTTCAGCTCCTTTTTCTTATGATCCTCATGCTCCACTCCTAAGGCTGCCAAAAGACATTGTATAATTCCACACCTTGTAAGTACAGATCCTTTTACCTGCTGGCATCACACACCCCCATCCCACACCCAAATTACAGCCCTGACCTACCGTGTATGTGGCGGATCAAATGTTACTTCCTCTGTGACACTGCCACTGTCTTTTGAGAAGCAAGCTACTCTTTATACACAAAACAACTTTCACACATCATTATTATGGAGTTTATTACATCATATTGTAATTTTTGTTGAGATCCATTTTCTCCCTTAGAGAATAAACAGGCCTGTTTTATACCTCTGTGTGTCTTCTAAGTGCGTGGCTGGGCACAGGACCCCTAGTAGCTGTTGAACAAGGACGTAATTCATCCTGGCTATATGGGAAGGGACAGGAAACCCCATCATTCCATTCATAGACGTAGACACTGTCAATATTCTTTAATATTGAAGAGCAATCACTTGGAGATACAAACACCCACTTTTACCTTTTGGCTGCACTAATGCTTGGATTAAACCATCACTCTATACCCATCTTATTCACATCTAATGAATAGAGTAATTGTCCTGTGTCTGGTCAGCAGAATAAGATGTGATTGAACTTAACGATGTGAAAATAGTTTCATGTTTCCATAAATATTCCTAAGGTGTTTCCCCATTGGCCATACCATCCATAGTTCAAAGTAGAAGCACCGAAGAACTATGACCATAAATAGTATTATTAGTGATGAGTGGAACTTAGTTTTCTGAGCTATCATTCAGAATGGATTTATGAAAACGTTGACATCCTTTTAAGCTTGGTAGCAACTGGATCTGTTAGAAGCTGCTGTGGTTATTATTAGATATTTCCATATGACTGTTTTCAAAGGGTCCATGAAATTTTAATTTCCTTGAAAAACTAAGATGCAGAGTTATCTGTTTTGACATGTTTAATCACTTTTCCATTTTAAAGCTGAAGATGAGAAATCACCGGGGAAAGTAAGAGAGAAGACGGTGTCAGTGTGAGCAGAAAGAAATGAAACATTTGCAAATGAAACTTCACATTATTAAATTGTCATTTAGCCACGGTGCTTTTATTACTTCTTTAGAAAGGAAAGGCATATAAATTGTTTGTGTTATAGCTGATTTAACGTGAAATTATTAAAGCGGCTTTTAAAAATATCAACATAATGTCTCATATGGTGCTACTAATTGAATTACTGAAAATGACAGCATCAATATGAAATGTAAAAATTAGAGTAAAGTTTCATAATTTATCCTGGCTTGTCTGATAAATATGACACTTTTCCATCTGGATGGAATAAAAGTATATGAAACTCATTCATCTAACCTGTTAATTTATTGGGTCTTCTATTGGCTTAAGGGCATAACCCTGGTCTGGGCACTGGGAGAGGCTCTTGGAAACAATGAGGAACCAGAAGTGTGGAATCTGATTCTTAAAGAATTTACATTAGTGGTGGAGACAAATGAGAAACCAAAGAAATTTGGCAAAGTCTTATTATTAAAAATCAACAACAGGGGGCTGGGGGTATAGCTCAGTGGCATAAGCACTTGCCTGGCAAGCGCAAGGTCCTGAGTTCGATCCCTGGTGCCGGAAAAAAAAAATAAAATAAAATAAAAAAATAAAAATCAACAACAGTGGCAGTGAACAGCATGCAATCAGGGAGATAGAGGTCAGCCTCGAGTAGAATGGAACGCTCATTAAAGTGCTTGCGAGGAAGTGCAGCCAGCATGGGTGAAGAGGGACACAGACAGGTGCTCTGAGGGGCGGCACCCGGAGGCCCTTGGCCTCTCCGCAGCAGTGGCACTTACTCGCTCAGCCCTGCCGTCCTCCGCATCCTGGTTAGCAGCCTGTCCCTCCTCATCTTTTGTTTCCCTTTTCGTTGTAATACATCAAAATTGGGTCTCCAGGAAAAAGACATGAAATTTCTTCCAGAAATATTTACATTTTAATAGGAATTAGAACCTCTGTTAATCACCACAGGAAGAAATCATCTGTAATGATGGTGTTTACCGCATCGTGTGCTCTGCATGTTCTGGGGATGCGGAGATTTGTGGGAGAAGGCTGCTCTTGGCCATGAAGAAAAGACCTAATTGGGCTGCGATGAAGTTCGGTTGCCAATTTCTGAAAATATTTTCTTTGCTGAGCTACTCACAGGACACCAAAAGCCATGTCTCCACAGAGAGTGGAGACAGATGTGTTGATGATCTGATCTTTCTGGTCTTTATTAATCAATTCATAAATAAAATGCACTCTGTTCATGTGATCTCCATGCAGGGCACAGAGTTTTGTGATGTCAAAGGTGGCATGTGGCTGTGATCGCACTAGTGTGAAAGTAAAATAAACTCCCTTTGAGGCAGAGATGCCAAAATTACTTCAATTTAAAAAGAAAAACACTTGTCCTAAAACTATCCCTCAATGACTCACAGGAGGATTGGACCAGATATGAGATTATTCCAATTACTGAAGCTCCAGGTTTGGGGAGGAGCTATGAGAATCATCTAATCCAAGAACAGAAGTCTTTTCTGTTGTATCCTTGAGTGTCCATGGTAATCCTTGATCTATCACTGTGTCATCTCCTGAAGAGCCACACTTTTCTTCCTGGCTTCTCAAGAGCCTTCCAAGTCTCAGATAAGAAACATCTGTGCAGCAGTGGCACGGCTTGAAGCACACTGTGGACCTGTACAGGGTGTATGCAGTGCTGCAAACCCTGAAAAAGTCAGGTGAAACTTCCTAACATAAGGACAAAGACCATTTTAATATATTTGACAATTTTGCAATGAGTTTTCTCAGGTGAAAAAAGGGAAGTATTATGAAGCTTGTTAAAATATCAGAGATGAAAGCAAGGTGTTTATTTTTATATTACTCTGGGCATTTGTCCATACCGTGTAGGCACTGATTGACATAAGTCATATTAGAAAATTTTCTTGGTCTATCAATTTGTGTAGTATCAAAAGTTGGAACTCAGTGTGACTTTTCCCTATGAACCGGCCAAAATACACATATGACAGTTTTAGTCAAATAGGAAATCACTCTCCCTCTGGTTGAAACTCATCATTCTATACTTTGCTTTGTGATGTCAGATAAACAGCTCTGAAAATCATACTTCTTTACCAGCTGGCTGTGTGTTAGACCCTACAATAGAAGTACTAGAGGAAAAGGAATGCCCAAGGGAAACAGGGCATCCTTCCATGTATAGCTTTTTGCTAAATACTTGGCCCTTTACTCTTTGCTTGTGCAGTTGGTGACATTTGGTTTCCATCTCCAGATTTCCCCATACTCTGGTCCATCAATACACATGAGCTGGCATTTGCATTAGGAGTCAGACCGTGATTTTCAGGGTCTCTCTTCCAGTCCCTGAAGGTATCAACAAGAGTTGGGCAATGTTATGTTCTCATGGATGCCTTTCCTCACTGAGGTTTATATTTCTAACTCTACCATATGCCAAAAGTTACATAGTAGAAGCTGGGTCCTGTCTACCATACGGTACATAGACTATGCTAACATAGGTATGCAGATGTTATTTTGACAGAATATAATACTTATTATACACTACTCTTCACTATGCCTAATATCACTATCTACATGCACATCCTTTATCAATGCTTGTTCTTGCATTTACATTGGGCATAAACACATTTTGGATGTTGTTACATCCGATGATCGGCTGTGAGACCTCTTGATTTTTAGCATATCAGTGGTACCCTATCTGTTCCCTGACAATCATTTATTCATTGAACACTCACTTTCTTAGAAGTGTAATCTCTGCCTGTTTTCTTTCTCCTATTCAAAACATCCAGTCACTCAAGGCATCCAGAGTCCAACTAGTTCTCAACACGTTTGCCCATCTTCTACGGCCAGAGTTCAATCAGTTCTCTCCTGGAATTAATAATTTTCTCCATCTCTATACCTGAATCCCAAAAGCTAAATTCTAAAAATTCTAAAAAGTTTCCAACACGGAAACCAAAATGATTTTTAAAAAATGTAAAGAAGATGATGTGACTTCTCAAAATCCTCTAGTTGCTTCCAGTTTCACTCAGAGTAAACGCAGAGTCCCCAGTCTAAGCCTCTGGCCTGTACTAACACCCATTACCACGGCTTCCTTCTCCTGTCCCCCACTCCATTTCTAGACTCAATAACTTCTTCTATGTGAATCAAATGCTTGAGCCATGGTCCTAACTTTAGGTCCTCACTTTGGCTTGTTTTCTCTGCCCTGGAAGCCCTTTCCCCAGACACCCATTTGGTTTGTTTCTTCCCTTGTTACAGATTCTCCTGCCAGCTTCATTATGAGAAGAACACTGGCACAGCTGGTACTGTGAAGTGTCTGCCACACCCGCACCCCAAGCTCTCTCATCCTGCTCTCTTGCTGCCCTCACACTTACTCTTCATCATCTTCTGACACGATGCAATTTGACACACTGCATTTGCATATCAATTGAAAAGCACTATTTGTCTTCTCCTACAAAGATCTAAGCTCCTGACCTCAGGATTCTTTGTTTTGATGTCAGATACCTACAAGGACAGGTACATCTGGTTCTGTGATTTACATATGGTTTGTTTCTCAAGAGTTTGTGTATTGGAGGGTTGGTGTCCAGCGTACTGGGATCAACTGTAGGATGAACTGTGAATATTATTTACCATGATGGATGTGGTGAAGCTAGGGAAAGACTCAGAATTTATCATGTGTACAACACAGTGAATGTTTTAGTGTTGTAAGCCCTATAGAGGACCTTTGGAAGACAAGGTCCCGTGGGAGTTGGTTCAGTCTTTGAGGTCACAGCCTCCGAAGGGATTATGCAGTTCTCATAGGACTCCAGTTAGGTCCCACAAGAGAGGTTGTTCTACAAGAGCAAGGTTGGCCTCTTCTCATCTCTCTGGCTTCCTGCCTTTCCATATGATCTCTCCCTCCTCTGCGCGGTCCCACAATGACACCATCTATGACAAGGCTGTGATCCAAGGGAGAACAGATGAGATCACCCGATTTTGGAGTTTTAGTCTTTGAAACTATCAGCAAAATAACACTGTTTTCTTTCTAAAGTACTGAGAATCAGATACCTTATTACAGCAACAGAAAATGGACTAATGCACTTAACACAGAGTACATGATGGATGAATAGTACTCAGTGATTGTAGAAATTTATGTAGCCATTTTATACTCTCTGATCCATGTCTGCTTCCTTCAGAAAACTTACTACTGTTTTATGGAGGAACACTGATATATCTTCTTGTGCCTTTACTTCCTAGAAAACTTCCCTTCCCTCACCTAGCTGAACTGTAAGCATGTTCTAAAAGACTCTACTCAACTCCTCTATGTTTCTATCTTCTTCCCTGTTATCCACTGGTTTAACATGATCTTTGAGTTCTTCATTTGGAAAGCCAGCATGGATCAATAGAAAAATGCCCAGGAAAAGGGATTATATGATTTATAGTATTCTGTCCTAAAACATGTTGGCACATAGTTGTATAACCCTGGGGTGATCTCTTCATGCCTGAACCTATATATTCTCACTTCTAACAGACCAGTGAGATAATTTGACTTGCAAAGTTTCTTTTGATTCTCATTTAGTATTACCTTAAACACAATTTGAGCACAATATTCATATGTGTATTATCCTGTGATCTAACATGATAGACTTGTGATTTTATTATTAAAAGTAATAATGCTCCCTAAACTCCTAAATTCAGTGCCCATTTATTTACTTATTTCCTTGATCTTAGATTGCAAATTTCTTCAGTATGGACTCTTTCCTCTTTATTTCCACCTGATGAGGATCAGTAATGTTGACATCATAATACTCCACAGTGTGCTATGTCTAAGGGCCAACTACTGTTCCTTTCCCATCATTTTGCACCGAGTTCAGGGCCAGCCTGTGTGGTGGGAACTACTGGCGTCCTTGTCATACAGTTTTACAGATGAAAAACCTTTGCCACAGACAGTAAGGAGGTGACAGATATTTATCTACAAACTACCTTGGAACTTCAGCATTCAGGATTTACCACCCAAATTCTTAACCACCATAACCTACGATTCCTCACTTATTGATTTTTTTTGAATCAGGTAAATTCAAGGTGGAGAACTGAATAAGTAAGCAGTTGCTACTCTCTTCTATTATAAACCTGTTTGAATATTACCAGATGTCCTTCCACGAACAAAAGTTGTCTCTTGTGGACATGAATCACTGACCTTGCTACAAGATGTTTATGCTCCGACTAACTGTGTCAACTTCATCATTTAGTCCACAATATATATGCGGGGACAGTGCTTTCCCCTATTTCCCACTGGAAAAATACAGGGCGACATGAGGGAAAAGGAATCAGGATGCATAAGTACATCCAAAAAATTAACAAGGAAGCTTCTCAAAGAGTTTCATTTCCCAATTAGGACATGAAAGCCAAAGACAGCCCCAGCTGCTTGGCCCGGCTCTGGGCCCCACAGTGACTATTTAGTGGCAGTGAAGACCTATTGGCACAACACTTTAAAAAAAAATCTCAGAAAGGAACCATCGCCTTTTGGGCAAGCAAACAAAACTGACTGCCAACTCCATGCTGAATGGAAGTTATGTTTCATGTGTGCATGATTTTGTTTTGGTTTGGTTTTTATTTTTACCCTTTAGCAAAAGCTTTCCATAAAAATTTTGGCAAGGAAACAGAACAATTTTGTTTACCCCAGTGAACGCAAGAGAAAGGATAAAAGTACTAAACTTAGGCCATTAAGTTTTGCTTGAGATACACAGACATCAAATAAACACTTGAGTTATCATCTCTAAGTGAAGTTATTTCAATGGGTCATTTGGAAAACAAGGAGAGTTTATATTTATTTCTATGTGGCCATTTATTATTCAGCAGCTTGAACATGAGATATATATGCGGCTTTGTTATCATTTTTCTGTCATCTCTCATGCTGGTTTTCACTGCCTACAATTTCAGGACAGTAACTGTGTTTATCCTCAGCAGCTGCCTTACACCCGTTCTTTCTTATTTCTCCTCGGTTTTGCTCTATAGCTTAGCAAGTGCGGTTTGTTTTGTTTTGTTTTTGGCTTCGGAACATTTCTTCTTGTTGTTTTTGCTAGCCTAGGTTCAGCAATAAAGCCAAATTCATTTCAAGCACGAACTTTCCTACTGTCGATCTCAGGTAATTTGTATGACCTTTACAAAGCTTTGACCTCCTCTCTACCAAAAAAACCAGTCATACAAATTTCAGGATTTGTTTTGAAAATTATGTGAGGCAAAATGGACCAAGCACCTACTACGCTTCACATACTGCTCCTTACTAGATGTTCGTTTTATACCATTTGGTGGTTTTCATGAAAAAGTGCTAAATCAGCTGATGTTCTATTTCTCTGCAGTTCTTTCGGCTTCCTGAAAAGTTTCGTTTTCTTCTGTCATCACCCACCAATAAGTATCCCAAACTGTTCTGATTCATTTTCCTTACAATGCCATCCCTCTGATCACTTTTAAAAATGTAATTTATTTCCAAATTTTCAGTACAGTTAGGGTTGAAAAAAGAGTAGATAAAATCAATATTCATATACAGCAATAGTTTCCACTTTCTGAATAGCATTATTAGGAAATATTAGGGTTTTTTTCTCCTGTTTAGGGAAATGGTGTCCACCTTGTCTGAGCCTTCCACAAGGTCAGTAAACAGATGTTGGAACAGAATTTTCATGCCACTTAGAATTCTTCCTGCATGACAAGTTCTAAGTTGCAGCATATGGTGTCGCTGCTTAACTAGGTTAACTATGCTGCATCAGCTGGTGAGTCTTGAGTTCCACCTCTTTTTTGCTCTTCATCAGGCTATTGCCAAGAGGTGGTAGGTCTACCGTCTAAATAGTTCTCAAAGCCTATAACTTCTTGCCATCTCCACAGGTAGCGCTACAGTTGCGACCGTCATTACTAAGACCTCAACTGCAGCGGTTTCTGCCTTGTCCTTATTTTCCCGCTCTTGTTTCTCTGTCACCTCACCTGTGCTCTACTCTAATGTCTCGCTCTCATCACCTACCATGTACCTACCTCTCCATATATCATCCACATCTACCTGTGTATCTCTCTCTCCGTCTGTCATCTGTACCTATCACCTCTCAATCTATCTATCCAATAACTGTCTGTCCGTCTATCACCTGTATCTATCTACCTATCCTATTATCCATCTATCATCTATCTATCTGTAAAGCAGAGAGATCAATTAAAAATCATACCATGCTACCCATCTGTAATCCCAGCACTAGGGAGACTGAGGCAGGAGGATCGTTGTGAATTCAAGACCAGCCTGGGCTACAAAGTGAGCTCAAGACCAGCCTGAACTGCCCAGGGAGACTCTGTCTCAAAAAGACAAAAAAAAAAAAAAAAAAAAAAAATACCATGCTACTTCATTGTGCAGAAATTTTTTAATGATTTTCATTTTTAACTTCTTACCATAACATATTCAATGGCGGCCTCTGTTTAGGGTTTTTCTATCCCAGCTTGACCTTTTCTTTTCTTTTATGTCTTAGGGCAAATTTAATACTCTCCATCCTTACCTTTTATTGCTTATTTCCTTCATATCTTCTATTGTCATTTGTAAATATTTTATACCTTTATTTACTAAAGTGAGGGCCTAATCTTGAGTGCTTTGTATGCTAAGTACTCAACATGGGATACTGATGCCTGAGGAGGAGAAAGACTGAATGAGTGTGTGTGTGTGTGTGTGTGTGTGTGTGTGTGTGTGTATGTGTGTGTGTGTGTGTATCTGTAATCAGCAGCTAAGAGTAAAGCCACATGGAGGAGAGAATGATCAGGAAAGACTGATCTCACCACCTTCTTATTGCATAATGTTGCTTAAAGAGCAAGCCCTAAGGAAAACACTTTGCAAACTCTTGGATGCGAGGTATGGCTTTTTGTGTACTAAAATTCTACTTCTTTTACCACTAATATAGTTAAATTTTCACATCACCTAAATCTAGTCTTAATAATTAACTATTTGGGACACTTAGAGAATGACCCCCTGGCTGCTGGCAGAGATATGTGATGCATTTGTGCCTGTAGCTGACAAAACTGGACGGAGAGTTTCAGAGAGGTGAGGTGCAAAGACACATCAAATATTTAGGGAAACTGGGAGCTTGGAGTTTGTAGAAAAAGGCAACATAAAAGATAAGAATAGGAAGAATACATAATAGTGTATTCTGGAAGTACTCTCTCATGATATTGTCCTGACCACAGAAGAGAAGAATCTACAGTCTATTTTGTATTGCATGCAGTACACAAAGTAAGCAAAAGTGATGTAAAAGGCAGGATGCTGGGAGTTTTCCAAGCATGTAGATTTGAAGAGGAAAGGGGGAAGCCATAATAAAATGTAGCAAACTGGTGAAGTGATAAAAACTCTCCATAGAACAAAAAGGGATCTCAGGAATCAGCCTGTCTGTACTTATGAAGCTGTCATTTACTCAAGAAAGAAGTATGCTTGCTGAGTGCTCACTGCTGGGAGCATAGCAGCAGAACACCCTCAGATTGGGGTTCACACCTTTGGCAGTATTGATGTTTGGTGTTAAAATAATTCCCTGACGGAGAGATGTGAGCTCATGTCCTGTGCCCTGTGGGATGTTTGGCAAGATATTTTCTCTTTACTCACTAGGTAGGAGGAGCAGCTCACTGTCTACAGCCTCCCCACCACACAACCAAAGACATTTCAAGGTGTTGCCCCGGATACTAGGGATTTCCTGATCACCCCAGTTCTTTACCAGATCAGGCCCTCAAAATTTCTTCTCTCCACTTTGCTTTGTTACTTGGTTACATGATTAAATGAAGAGTAAACACTAGAAAATTAGAGATTGTTCTTTTGTTGCTGTTGTTGTAGCTCAAATAGTGTTTGAGAAAAGGGAATGAAAGGACCCGAACTGCGTAAGTTCGAGGGGAGGTGTCCCTCTGACTTGTTGAAGGTCTTAGCATCTTAATGACTTGAACTTTTGCATTTTAAATCATTCAAACTTGGCAGATGGAGACATTTGAGCACTCAGAAAAGGAATGGTTGAATGTTGAAGTTTTTACTTTGTCAGAGATCCAAGGTTAATCTTTTTCTGCAGCACATACATGGAGGCACCTCCACACACTACAGTCTGTCAGCCCCACCGCGCTTCTGGGGGTCTCTCCTCCTCAGCACTTGCGTCCTCATACTCTAGCGTTTGCAACAGGAGGCCCCCTGCCTGTCCTGGGTAATAAATTGTATTGTGTATTACAGAACTGCCACAGGCAGAAAACAACAGAGAGCCCCCTCTTTTGCTTTTAGTTTCCTAAGGGAAGTATTTCTTGGCATCCATACAGCTATTTATTTCCCTCATCAAGCAATTTATGAACAACCCATTTGCTACATATGCCTATGGCACTGATTATCCAGCATGAAGTAGGAGCCAGTAGCTTTTGGGGTAGGAGAGGTCAGAAGCTCACCTGCTAATGGATGTACATATGCAACTCAGATTTTACATTTCCCTATAACGCATGGCATTATAAATAAATGGGAAAGGTAAGGAAATTGTCAGCTGTGCTTCCCACACCACGGCTGAACACAGGTGCTGAGATGTGGAAGTAAATGTGCATGGCCACAAGTGAGCCCTGGATAAAGGTTCTGGGATCAGGGTGGGAGAGTAAGGCAAGGTCTACCCTTCACTTTGCGCTAGAGTGTTTCCTATAGAGTTGCTCTAAAGTTTGTTTTGTTTAGTTACCTAAATAATAATGTTATTGCCTGAAGTTAACAAATGAAAGAAATCAGTGACAACATGATTTCATCCTCAAGAAATAACATTTCCCTTGACAAGTCAAGTCACCCTAGGTTCTCATCGCAAATGGAAATTGTCTGTGTTAACCAACTGAACAACTGACTAGAAATCAGAAGCTTGCTGGGAAGGTAGGGAAAACTTTGATTTTCTTCTTTCTCCCTGGAGTTAGCATGGCAAATACGTTCTCCAGTATGAGGAAGAGAAGAAAGCTAAATTAATTTTAATCATGTACCTTTCTCTTTTGTAGTCTGTGTGAAAAAATAAATACAAAGAGAATATGATTAATTCCAAGGTTTTACTTCATGTCCTGCTCCTGAGAATACATTTGTTGGCAAATGTATATATGCTTTTATTTTATTCATAAAATAGTTTACCCAGTACAGCTCTAGGCTTAAATATCTTTAAAAACAACTCTTCTTACTATAAAAGTATGAAATAAAAATTCAGGTCCTGACCAATTTTACACACATTAGCCTCCTACAGTGAAGCAATTATTTCCTCTGAGATACTAACTCATCCCTTTCACAAGGAATTTGGTTCCAATAAATTGATGAAGACAACAGAATTATGAAGTTACAGCTTTCTAACAACTCAGTATCTGTTCATTTAAAAGTAATTGAACAGGATGTTTGGAAACAAGCCTCATGGAAGAGATCATTCTAGGCTCAGAACTGGACAAGCCACAGAAGAAAGGGACTGTTGTCCTTCACGCTTTAGGAGATTGAACACCTTCAAACACAGTAGTGAAATGTCAGAACAGCGTAATAGATAAAACAAGTGAAAACATAAAAAGAGTCCAGCAAATCAAAACAATAAGAATGATATTAATGTTTAAAAAGATTTGAGATTACCATGGTATGAGGGTTCAGGTTTTTTGTAAAAGATCTGAGATTTAATCTTCAAAGTGTTGGGATTCCTGGAAAATTTTGAATGAGGACCTGACCCATCAGAAGCAGGCGTTTTGGAATTTTAATTAGGTGGGAATGTGTGATTGGGTCTTATGTGGAGAGGCAGAAGAGAAAAGAGCACGGGAACTCTGGATGGTCCAAGTGTGAAATCAAGCCACCCCTCACCTCCCTAAAAAGCAAAGGTGAACGTACTGATCACACATTTCCCCACAAGAGTTGTAGCAGGTGTTAAGAGTATGGATAGGAGTGAGGCACAGTAGTGAAGGGTTTTGCAATTTAGATGGGAACAAAGAGAAATCCTTATCACTCTTGTGTTACTTAAGAAGTGTTAGGAAGTCAGCAAATGTTACCCCAGAGGGAGACAAACTATGCCCTGAGGTTTAGAGAAGAAAATGACCCTAAAGCTGACCTTAGAAGTTGCCCAGGAGTATTCCAAGGTATCATAGACAGGAAACGATTCCGGAAGACAGTGGGAAGTGGTCAGGATATATGTCTGAAAGCAGAACAGCATGAGGCCAACATTTCACAGGGGCTCAGTTTTTCCGTACACTGGTGTGGCATCCTAAGCAATCAAGGCTTATCCTTTCATGAAAGGAAAAGAAGCAAAATATTTTCCTTCCATTTCAGAAACACAAACTGTGAAGTATGTGGGAGAAAAATGAGAAACTTATAGAAGAGATGATTGCAAAGGGTTCTCCGAGAATCCCAGTGAGAAATGACAGGGCATTACTACCTTTAGGTGGTGAGTTTGGAGATTCTCCATTACAAGGACCCACAATCTTACGCAAATGAAAACCAGTGTTGAGTGAACGGGAGAGGCAGACCAGAGAGCCACCAAAAGTGCTTGACTTTACCCTCAAATTTTCTGCTCTCGTTCTCAACTTTTGTAAGTGACTAGCTGGAGAAGCCAATGAATCACTCACCCCTCTTCCTAAAATCAGACCACACTGGTCTTTCCTCCTTGACTTGCCAGGGGATTTACTTGTGTGCACTGTCTTTGTTTAAACAGTGAGGGCAATGGAGGGAGAGATTTCAATTAGCAGTAGCCACTGGGTGGTCTGGCACCATAACCCAAGCTCCTCACTGCTGTGCCAAAATGAATGGGTCCCTAATTGAAAGGAACTATTCTTTGTGGAAATTAAGATGGTCATAAGTATCTTCACAAGCTGGGTTTAGTGATGCACAGCTGCAGTCCCAGTGCTCTGGGAGACTGAAGCAGGGTGATCACAAGTTTGAGTTCAGCCTGGGCAATTTCCTGACTTAGTGAGACCCTGTCTCAAGAGAAATAATAAGGAGGGCTCAGGATGTAAAGCAGTTCATTGAGAGGTTCTGCTTCCATCTCCCAGTAACACACACACACACACACACACACACACACACACACACATGATGATCACATTACCTTTTCAAGTAATGCATTTTTAAAGTAGGGTAAGGAAATAATGGATAAGTGAGGTACTTCAACATAACTAGTGGTAATTGTTAAATCATTACATGAGCCAGGCAAAGATGGAGGACAAAATTAGATTTTTCTGAAGGTCTTTAACTTGGGTCATTAGAAAAATGATTTCACAATTTATGTCAATGAGTTACAGAAAAGGTTTCTCAATACCACCTAACGTATAAGCTTATTAGAGCCCTAAGCAAGATAATTAATGTAACGGATTTAGTGCAGTGATGGGCATAGTATAATCCTTCAACTGCATTAGCCATCATCACAGGTGTCATCGCTGATCTCAGGGTGAGAGATGGACTAAAAGCTGTTTAGTCCCATTTTCTCCAACCAGTAAAGAGCTACCTCAGAGGCAAGAGGGATTTGGTGACAGAGATGGCAGCAACAAGCAGAGATCTGGCCTGCATCTGCATAGGGACTGACAGAGACATTTCATTTCAGGCTGAGAGATGGTTAAAATTCATGCTCAGTGAAGGAAGGAGGCACATGCATAGTTCATAGAGAAGTGCAGTCTAGAATTAAGTCAACAAAGTGAGAATTAAAAAGTTAAAAAGCAGGGAACAGGAATGAGAGAAGGAAGGATGGTTATAGGAGAGGGAAGCAGTTCTCCAATGTCAAGCAGGGAACAAGAGGAGTGGGATATGTCCAGAGACAGGAAGACCCCAAGACCTGCACAGAAGTTCCTGGATAGGGCTCAGTCTCTGAAAAGATATGAGAGAGACAAAAGGTGCTAAGAGACTGAAAGGGTCCACAAAAGAAGAAATCCAGAAGGAGGTTTCTGGTGTCTTTCAGAAAAAATCAATCAGATGCTATTAAATGCTGCAGCAAAGACCCGGGCAGAATTTGAATCGTAAAAATGGGATCATAGGGCATAAGGGCAGGGGGAAAAAAGTACTGAAGAGGAGAAAGAGGACTCAGAGATAAAGCAGAAATCCAGTTAACAGAGAGTCTGTGCTCAAGTTAAGAGAGTCTCAAGAGAAATGTATCAAAATATAATAAGTCATGAATTTGAGTCACGGTTAAACACGGGAGCAGGCACGTAATTATCTCAGGATGCAAAGCTTGCTCAAGGTGTCTACTGTCTTAGCAGCACTGTGCGGCTCCTCTTAAAAATTCTTGCACAAATACCTAAAGCAAAGAGACTAAGGAAATAGATGTGGCTAGACAGCAAGCTGGGTATCCAGAGGGGAATCAGTCTTTCAGGGGATCTCCTCACGTTTCTTTTTTTTGCGGTATTGGGGATCGAACTCAGGACCCTGCACTTGCTAGGCAAGCGCTTATTCCACTGAGCTATATCCCCAGCCCTCACGTTTTTTTTTTTTTTTTTCGGTACTGGGGATCGAACTCAGGACCCTGCGCTTGCTAGGCAAGCGCTTATTCCACTGAGCTATATCCCCAGCCCTCACGTTTCGAAGTAGCAGTTTCACCCCTCTGTATTATTCTCACACAATGAGGCTCATTTGCATAAGTAAGCATAACCCAGAAACAGACAAACCACTCACCCTACCTTTCTCAAAATTGTGGACAACTCATAGAAACAAAGGTAGATTAGCCAAGACCAGACGTTATTATGTCACCATCGGAATATCTTGGTCAGGTCGGCACCCTCGGGCAGTTCTCATCTGGGTGTTACTGAAGCCAGAGAGAGCCCAGGCAGGGAGGCGATGCCAACCCAAAGGCTTTGCTTTGTGTTTGACTCCTGGTGCTGAAGATCAGTAATCATTTTGTTTCCTCGTATGCATGTTATACATTTTGTTACCTCTTTGAAAGAAAACAAAGCAATGGCAAAGCCATCCAAACTTAATTTAGATGTCTTTCTGTTATATAAATCTATATTGTTTACGTTTGCCAATTCCTCATAGTTCAGTTGGAGCAATCTCAGCTGTGCCACTTTAGTGGAGCTCGGACAGAGGAGTCTTTTTTGTAAAGCTAATTTGCTTCTGTGACCTCCTATGTTCACTGGAAGAATCTTCAACTACACACAAATATAAACTAACTATGTTATCTTTCATCATTCATTTTATTTGCCTAGATTTTACTAGTGATATCTGATTTTTTTTTTCCCTCTTCTGCAGTACAGCAAACTGTAGCTTTAAGCACAGCCTGGTCACTGTTGGCAGTTTTCACTTTGATTTCAACCATCAAGTTTTGCTAAAGGTGCACGTACGGCCATGTTTTATTCATCTTGCCCGAGAAAGTCAAAGAATATTTTTAAAGGCCCGGAAGTGTTGCAGAAAGTAGAATGGATATGGTATCCTGGAGTGTGATTATAAATTTAAACTGCCTCTGTTGCTTTCTAAAGAATAAGTCAATACCTAATATCAGAAAGCTATGCCCAGCCTCTTTGCAGTACAATGCCTCTGTTGTGAAAAGGGCAGCAGCCTGCCTGGAAGTACAATTAAAAGTGGGTTTCTGCTCACTTTGCACGGTGACAGAACAGCCACAGTGGGAATCACGATACAATACAGTCAGTTGGGTGAAGCTACCCAGGAGCGACAGAGTAGTCACTGAAATGCTTTCTGCCTGGTTCCATGTGGTTCTCACAGGTTATTTGTGTATTTGGGGGAATAAAATCAGCAAATGTTTGTGGATATGTTCAAAGATATCTAGATGCATATGTTCAGATCCAGGTACAAAAACAAATCACTAACTTAAAGTGAGCCTAAGCCTCTGAGATCTCACCTTGTGCAGGCTCTGTTTTCTCCTGGAGATTCAGGCTTTTGTCCTTAGCTTCCAAATTGATGGATTTGAGTTTTGCTGCCACTTCTTAACCAACTCCAGGCTCATCAAAATAGAAGAATATCTAAATGTTAATTTTAGACACTGCTGTGTAAAAGTATATTTTGTAGAGTATTTGGAAATAAAGAGGTTTGACATCATGATTCATCATTAAGAAAGAAAATTATTCTCTGATAGCTACCAGGAGTTTCTAGGAAAATATTTTCATGTATGCACAGGTCTTTGTACCTATCTAGATATCTATGCTGAAAAATAATTTTAAAATTAGGCAAAGAAATGGCATTCAAATTTAGTTACCTATATTCTTACGTAAAAAGTTTTAGATTGCTATGACCTGTGTCTCTTTGTCCCTCCAAAGCCTCAGGAAGCTACAGGTGGGGTTTTTTGGAGGTAGCTGGATCTAGGATGTGTGATAGTGGGATCAAGGGTGTGATGCTGGGGTTGATTCATGACACAAGGATTAAGGCTGCTCCACCTTGGCTGTGAGGGTAGGTAGTCTGGGTAGGGTATAAGAGACAGAAAGAGGTTTGCCTCTGGTTTGCTGCTTGCTACCTCCTGTTTGCCCTGCTTTACCATGGACAATTTCTTCTCTGTGATGCCCCTCTGCCATGCCATCCTTCCTTGGAGATAGTCAACTGTGAACTGAAACCTCTGCAAACTGTGAACTATGATAAGCCTTTCCTCCTTTAACTTTGGGTGTTGGATATTTTGTCTCAGTAATGAGAAAATTAACTAAGACAGAGATCCCATACTTATATTTTTACATCTGAATATAGTGTTCTGTTTGTTATGCAAATTCCAGTAAGCAATTAAATTTAAACTTAATATTTAAGAACAAACTTCCTAAAAATTGCATATTTTTCTAATCAGGTAGAAAAGTTGCAATTTTTAAACTGATTTAATTCTGTAATTTCTATTCACGATATTGTGTTATAATTTTCTGGCATATAATTTTTCCCCAATTATTTTATAGTCTCTTTTTTAACAATACTATAATTGAAAATTTCTATAAAAATATATGTGCTAGGAAAATGTATTAAAATTAGTATGGGCTGTTAACCTATTAGAGGTAATTAATATTATTCAGATTTAGTTTTATTCTGATCTAGTTATCTATATAAAATACTTACAAAATAATTTTGGGACCATATTTTCCTTATACAATTTTGTGAACATTTTAGTCACAATATTATATTTTCACCTGGTATTAAATTTTATTTGAGAAACATGATATATACTAACAAAATAATAGTCCACATCAGAATACATTCTTGAAAGTCATCTGTCCATTTTCAATTACTTTTATTGTCATATATATGCTTGGATGAATATCTCTATGTGCTTCATTTGCAAGAGTCAAAATTACTCAAATTCAATGGATAAAAGGGAAGTTGCAAATTTGGAAATCACTTCCCAGAAATCAAAACATAAAAATTGTATCCTAAAGGAGATTGTTTTTTCCTGATACAATGAGGAAAGATATCTCACACTACAAGTTGTCGTTGGATATTGGAAATTGGCATGACTTAATTGGTTAAAGAAGCACTAACGTGCTGGCTACTTTTTTAAATGTTCGCCATTGAGAGAAGTCGTTCTATTGCTTAGTATAGCAGCAAACACTCAACACCCTCCTGTGTCTAGGTTGAACTGAGCTGGGGTCAGTATTTGCAGCATGCTTCCAGCCATACACAAACCCAAGGAAACATCTCCACCTTCCCCAGCACACCCTAGTAAGACTCAAAGGTTTACTAAGGAAATTTTACTAAAAAATTATAAAAGTTTACTTTATAAAAATTTTACTTTATAAAAAGTAAATAAACTGAAGCCACCATGGGGAGCATCTGAGCATAGTTGAGCTGAAGGTCGGGGAACACATTGGAAGTAGAGCAAGGCCGGTCCAGCGTGTGTCTGACTGTGGTGTTCCTCCCTGCTCACTAGAGCACAGATAGCTCTGAGAATGTTTCACTCTCAATGTCCTCAGCAAATCACTGAGACATTGCACTTTTGACTCTGTCAGGTGCTTACCCCCTTTTTTTACTCTGTATAGATAAAGATGTAGACTGCTCTGGGTGGTCACTACCTCTCCGTCCGAGAGGTCAGGTACCATCCAGCCCCAGTTTTCCTTTTAGGAGGTGTCTAGTTTTTTCTGAATCTCTCAGAATCCTGCTGGCTGTGCTGGACAAGGCAGGCCACAGAGGGTTTACTTTGGAGACAAATACAAAGAAGGTGATCTTAGCTGAGTACAGGTTCAGAAGTGGTGTGGATGCCAGCCATCACCTAAATTCCAGCCGTTCCTACATGAACAAACCATGGAGGTTCAAATGCTTGAGCTTAGGTGAAGAGTTGATTCAGGATCTGGACACATTCAAAATGACTTTTTCTGAAAGGCTTGTTTATGTATGGACATATTGGTATGTTTTTTTCTCAATAGGTGAGAGATCTCATGCAGGGAATCATCTTCTTTCATTATACACATGCTGAACCACATTTTATGACCATGTTAATATGAGCACAGAAAAATTTGCCATTGTTCTAAATATTTGTGTGTGTTGGGAAAATGAAGTTGAGCTATTTTACAATAAAATCACATTTCAAATGGTAGGTATTTCGGTTTTAATTTTGGTTCTTCCTTAGATAGTAATATATCTAGTAATTTCTAATTACCCTTATAGCATTACAATAGCCTCCCTAGGTCATAAGTGCTCCAAATGAAATGATAGAGTAAACAACCTCAAGCATCTAGAAAGGTTAAACTTCCAACTTCTCAAATAAAAAGACAACTGGGTAGCCCAGTGTTTGCCAGACTGTTTTTGGAGCCTGAGATCGTCATAATGAGTCGGGTCAAGGTTTTCCATAAAAAAGTGAACAGAAAAGAAAACACAAAAATTATCAGAGTGCACTTCAAGAAGCAAAGTTAATTTTATTGTCTGAAACTGTGTGACAATGAATATCAAGCATGACGTAAAGTATCTTCTACTATATCTTGATCAAAATCATTTGAAAGTATAGGTCTCAGACGTCCCAAGCATTCTGAATTTGGAAGATGAGATGAAAACTAACTCCAAGAGGGACCAAATATTTTCTTTCAGATCCTTTTAAAAACCTTTATTACTTCTTGTACTACTCATTTCTGAAAGTAAGTGCTTAAGTGTGCATTCAAATGTCAGTAAATACCATCTATATCTGTATCTGTATGAATGTTTCTTAAACGATATGGCAACTTGGAAAACGTTTACATGGAAAAATGACTCACGCTGCCAACTCCAGCCTACTCAGGGTTCAGCTAAGTTTTACCAATTGAGTTGAACATCAATACCTAAAAAGACTCTTAGAAAGTAACACCAACTTGGAGGTAAAGGGACGAAGGGAACGTAAGCAATATATTGGCTATCCTCTTACTTGTGAGATTTATTTTCAATTATTCAGCAACTGTGCCATCCAGGACAGAACAAAAAAGGTTTTGGAATCCATGGAGTTACTTTCATCCTGGAACAAGAAACTAAAACCAAAACGAGTTGTAAGTACAGGCTAACGATATTTGAGAGCCCCTAAACTGACCTCCCAATGTGCTGCTTTCAACAGCAAAATATTATTTGGAGGTATTTTCTCTTCTAGATTTTCTCATTTTCAAAGTTTTTGCAGCCAAGCCATTTCCAATAGAAAGCAAAACAGACTGACGTTCTTCGATGTTCATACTGGAGAGAGGAGAGATGTAGAATCTGTTTATCTCTTTTGTTAAAGGAAACATTAGTACTAGTCTTGGGTCACATATTTCCTCTGTGCTGCTACTCAGGCTGAGTTATCTAGGCTTTTAATTGAAGTTGTTAAGGTACAGATGAAATGTCTCCTATGAACTACATATGTGGTCCTAGAATGAATAAATAAAAAATACAGGCTTCTTTTTTAAGGAGGGTTTTTCTATTGTGGTATTTTCCCTCACATGTGAGCAATGACACATAAGGAGTTCTCAGTTTCCACTATGTGTACAGCAAGACAAAGAAAAAAGAAAAGAAAAGGAAAACCTCACTGTGTCGGAAACTCAGATATGTTCATTGGTCTGTCCAAGAGTAAGAAATATTTACATTTCCTATTAGTTTCCTTCATATAGATTCTTGCTTATTGACTAAATGCACAAACCTTGTAAGGTACCTTTTTTTTGACAGCACTGGAGATTGAACTGGCGGCCTTTGCACTGAGCTACATCTGCATCTCACTGTAAGGTTTTTGTTTTGAGACAGGATCTCCGTAAGTTGCACAGGCTGATCTTGAACCTGTATCCCAGTACCCCAGCATCCCAAGTTCTGGGATTACATATATCACTACCATACCCAGCAAGAGTATTTTTCTTTTCAGTATAAGGACATAGAGCAAAAGGAAGGTAAAGGTCATGTTGCTTAGTATCTACTTAAGAATTATCATCTGGGAACCTGGCATAGTGGCACACTTTTGTAATCTCAGCACTCCAGGAGGCTGAGGCAGGAGGATTACAAGTTTGAGTTCAGGCTGGGCAACTTAGTGTCACAGTAAGATTCAGCCTCAAAATAGGAAAATGGATTTGGTATGTAGAGCATTGGGAGGGCGTTGGGTTAGATTCTAGTACTTCTTCAAAAATGGTCACAAATTGAATTTCTTTATTCATCATCTCCCTTTTATTTTTCAAACACACAGTAAATTAGATAAAAACAGCATGGAGTCCTAAATTAGACCAAATCAAACTAATAAGTGTTTATCAGTCACTATGTTTAGATCTAATTATTTCAAATAACATGGTTTCTGTTACCTGGAAGCCCACCAGCAAGTTGAGTTTGTTGAGAGAATCTCAGGAGGGAGGACTCCTACTAACACTTGTATGTACTGAGTTATTAGCAAAGAATCTAAAATCTTAACTGTGGGAAGCTTTTCAACTGTGGTAAACATTTTATGCGTATTTATTTTATCTTAGTGTGGTCTCTCCAGATATTTTCTATTTGCTCTGGATCTCCTCAGGTAAGCTGATACAGGGAAAAAATAATAAAATATGACTGATCAATTATTTTAATTGAGCAGTCAGACAAAAAGCAAAACACAGAGCAAAACAAGAACTTGCAGACCTAGGTGTCTCACAATAAGCTTAGATCTCAATAACCCAGATACATTTGTGATACAACAGCTCTCACAACTTCTTTGACTGCTTTTTGGATACAGTCCACATGGAAGCACAAAGCTCATTTTATAATAAAATTAGTCTTTCAACAGAGCACTGAACTTAAGCACGCTTAGAGATCTTTAGGTGCTATCGTCCAAGGAAAGATGAAACAGTGCATGGCCTCTGCCATCACGTAGCTTATATCTCGGGAGAAATATGGTGGACGTAATGGTGTTACGAGTTGGAAACCATGCTGGGTGTATGCACAGTGCATTGTGAAATAACATTTATAGTTTAAAAATCGAGGCCCACAGTCATGCACTTGAACTCTCTGGCCCGACTTTTCTCAGTGATGGGTATATCTCTACTAACTGCTCAGTAAATATTTTTTCTGTTTCCTAGTCTAAGTTATTCATCACAGAAAAATAAGACTTCTGTAAGAGTGTATAGAATCTCTCTATGTCTAGAGAGATTTAGTATAATATAATTTAGTATAATCTTGTTGCTGATAATGAATGATTTTTTAATGCACAAAATGAAAAGACTGAAGATATTGCCATGTTAATATAGACTTTTTTGGTTTTAGAAATAAAATGTTCCCTTAGAATACCAATTTCTCTATTAAATATAAATAAGCAACTGTAAGGATTAGAAGATTTTGATACTCTCAGGCAATCTGGACCTGATTTACTGCCCAAACTTTCTGAGTTTTCCCCATCCAGGCATCCTACAATATAAACAAGAAATTATCTCAAAATTCTGAGTTAAAGCATAATCAGGCGCGTGTAACACATCTTAAACAAGACAACGCACACCGTGGGATTTAAGCAGCGAGCGTCAAAGAGATTTCACCGACCTGAGGAAATATCAATCTGGCTCATCTTGGCCTGCGTGACGTTGATGTGAACGCCAACTTTGCTGTCCATGAGGTCGATCTCCACGTTGCCCAAGTTGTCCCCAAAGCGACTGAAGAGCAGGAGACCATTGGGGTTCCAAGTCCTAAACTGGAAACTGACTGAAAACAGGTCCTGTTCCGGCCGACCGGGAACCTCCAGGTAACTGGTTGCATTGAAAAAGACAGGTACCGTGTAGGCCTCCACGCAAGAGAAACTCAAGTTTCCCTACAAAACAGAAAGAGATTGGCTTTGAGGGGCGTGGGGAACAAAGTAAGCACCCATGTAAGCAACACTAGATAAAGTGATGAACAAGTCTTAAAGCGGTGCCTGAGACTGCCGCACATATGGCCAGCAGCATTGCAGCAGGGTGCAGTAAGCAGAATCATTAGGAGTCTCTTGGAGTTTGAGACCTGATACTGTGCAACAGCTGGTCACCTAGGCAGAGGTGTTGAAGCACCACACATCCTGAGAATGACAGCTCTGGACCCACTGAGCGCCTGTGTTTGGGCTTGGGAGAGGACTGCTGGACCTTTGGGAGACGGTGATACAGCACTAATTCTGGTAGCATCCAGGCTGAGGAGAGCCAGGCCTTCGCCCTCTTCTCCATGACCTTGCCAGTGTCCATCAGTACATGATTCCTCTGGTCTCTGGGATCCACTGTGTGCTTATGTGTTAATTATGTATTAGCCTCACAGTGCACAGCAATATCTTTGAGTTTATCTGCATAGCTACTATCTGTGGATTGATATTAACCGTTTAACATCTCTATAACTAATTACTCTTACCTAACTCAAATCTCATTTAAATTTTGATGAGGTGTGTTTTATATCACAATGCACTAATGCTTATGGAACTGTCAGCATACATGCACTTTGGGTATAAACAAAGAATTTTAGTCACCATTGATGCACATTTAATCATATATTCCAGTGCCTACGTCCTTTTCCTTTAAAGATCTGAGAAACTACATTTGCTTCTAACTTCTTCTATCCAACTTTGAGATTTTAAAGAGTATAATTTAGTGACATTTTAGTCAGTTCCCTCCCTTGTTCATACTGCTGCATAGGACACACGCACCTACGCATGGACACACACACGCTTACTACAGCACCATACCTATTTCGCAGACATCTCGCTGTTCCATTGTAGCACGTTAGCCATTAAGTCTAATGCAGGCTGTCTCTCTGACTTAATATTCAAGTAAAATTTGCTCTGTATCTTCACAGAAGATTATTTTTAAAGGCTTGCTTTTTACCAGTGGAAAGAACTGTCTGTGTATAATAGCTGAAATGCTATCACTGACCACATACTTGCATTAGGAGATTAATTCTCAGAAAACTTAAAGACTCTCTGAGTCATGGGCTGACTCTGGAGTGGGTGTACAATGGGGAAATGAGTGTGTGGGGGGGTTTGGAATCCCACAGAATGGGATGAACACTGTGTCAGTGTCACTAAAATGTCAGGACCTAGCACTTTGAAAGCAAATTTTCGATACAAGTATTTTCTTTGATACAGGTGCTCAGAAAATGCCCTACTTGTCTTTGTCTTGCCTACAATTGCCAGTATGCATGTATATTTTGATTCAAAAGTTGATTCTATGTCTGTCCATGTAATTATTTGTTAAAGTAGAATATATTTATAGAGCATCTATATTTTACAGAATGATGAAACTGCACTTACAACCAGATTACATTTTGTAGTTATGGTTGATTTTGGAATGAGTCTCCACAGCCCAACTTCTTATGGTTTGAGTACTAAATAAACACATCTCTGGCACAACTGTGAAGTCTGGGCAGAAGTAAAGTTTATCTCTGCTTAAAGGTGCAAATAATGGAAATTAGATTATCATGATTCAGAATTTGGGCCTTTCTTAAGCAACATCGTTTGAAAAAATAAAAGGGAGGATTCAGGTGCCATTTCATCCAAAATTTAAAATACTATGGATGTGTACATGGTATGTGTGTATTTGTGTCTCATATATAAGAATTTTCTAGATAAAAATAACATTATGGAAGAGGACTGTAACCTTGGAACTCACATACTATGAGTCCACAATCTACAGAGATGACACAAAGTAACCTCGAAAACTTACATCAGGTGAAATCTTACTGTTCTCATCTAAAAATCTTTATATTTTTCTTGCAAATTTTTTTTCTGATTATCATATATTTTTATAACATGCCTAATACAAACTGCCTATAAATGAAGCTATAACTATTTTTCTCTTGTCCACACACTTGATGAGAAAATTTCATCAAAGTTGAATTTTTAATTAATGTTAATCTATCATTATTTTACTGATGAACCCAACACATCCAGGATGAAATATTATATGATTTAACAGTGGCTATTCAACACCCACATGCATCAAAGAGTTCTGTGAGGATTCTTATGCACCAACGTTTTGGTGTGCCAGGTCTTACCACGCTGGATGGCTCTAATTTCTTCCTCCTAGCAAGGTCAGTAATATTGATCCCATTGTAGTTCATGCTTTCCATGCAGCCTTTAAAATTCTTTCTGCCACTGGAACTTGGCTTTCCAGAGAAAGGTATACCTCCAAAAGTTATCTGTGAGGAAAGAAAAGATAAATGTAAACATCTATAGTGCTTTACATAGATGAAAAAATATTATGAATACAAGCAAGATCAAGTATCTTTGTCTCAAACCAAAATACGCAGACATTACAGCATGTTAGCTACTAAATTTTCTACATATTATGTTGTTATTGAAGTACAAAGTGGAATCATTAATTCTGATCATTATAACTTGAGCAATAAAATGAAACAATCCTTTGTGTTGTTTGCTACCCAAAGGCATTTTATAAATTTTCTTGAGAATGTTTTAAAAGATTTTATTCAGTAAAATTTTTTATCAAGTAGCATTAAAATATATTTTCGTGTTTATCGTTCAAAGGCATATTATCAATAAATGCCCCTAGTAGTTTTCTAGATAACTAGCACTAGTATAATAACTTAATAAAAATGCAGCCCAAAGCAAAGAATATCATATTTTCTCTCTGCGCACTTATTATAGTCTAATGACTAGTGGAGTCCAAAGGTCATTATATTTATTTCAAGTATAGAAAATATTTCAAAAATATCATTAGTGCATTGATTAGGGACTTAGGACTTGGGGGCTCTAAGTTGAGTAAGATACTCTTAAAAATATTGTGAGTCTTCCAAAGCATACCCTAACCCTGACCCAAATATTACTTAGTGTGTTCCTTTACCTGAGATTGTTTACAGAAGGAGCTATGCATTTTTCTGTGTATTTATGTTCAGTTTACAGTATTATAACATCAAATACTTATAATTTAATATTACAATTAATATCTGGATTCCCAGAAATGACATTTCCTACTAGTGTATCAATAAATAAATGCAACTATTAATCACAGTTGTAATATTGAGATATATAATCCAGATTTTAGTTCTCTTTACATTTTTCCTAGTGTTGTCACCATCAATTTTTCTTTCATATTTTTGAAAATAAAATGAATAGCTCAAACATTTTTAAAAGTCAAGATTTCATGTGTGAAACACAAGGAAATACCTTTGTGTCCAGATGAATCATATTCTATTAGTTAGTATCATGGGATTTAAAATGCTTAATTAGTTTTAGGGAACAGCACAAATTAATTTTTGCTTATGAAGCAATAATAAAAAGTACACAATTGGACATTATTCATCAGTGTTCGCTCCACGCATGTGCCACAGAGTTCAGGGATAAATAGACAATGAGAAAGTTGAGAAAAACGAAAAATATAAAAAAGATTAGCAAGCTGTACAGGGGGAACAGAGTGTAAGCTAAGATGCAGAAGTGTTGGGAAGATGTTTTCTAGTGCACTGGGTCACTACTCCCTGGTACTTCGTACTTGACCCTGATTGCAATGAGAATAGCTACTGATACTAAATGGAGTTGCTGTGCCTCCTGTTTGCAATTTCATTTATCAATTATTTCCACACTTAATATTAATGAAATCTATTTTACCACATGCAACACCTCATTTTGAGTAATATCACCAAACTGTAACTTTAAAGTACTCCTCTGTGTCTATAATTTCTTTAATTGGAGGCTTTCATTTTCCTGTGGGATAATTATTGCACTACTTCTTCTAATTTTTGCTTTCAACAACCCTGGGCACAGGGCCTGTTCCACGGCGATGCTCAGCTGAAGCATTACAGGCTCACGTTAACAGATTCCTAACAATTAAGTGGCTTCTGATCCCAGTTCCTTATGGAAATAATAATGTGATATTAGGTTGTTGCCAAGTGTTTCTAGCTCCATATACCCATTGGGAAAATGAAGTAGTTAGGTCACAAAATATTTTCGTAGATTGTAATTATTATAATCCTAGAAGAATGGTGAGGTGTCAGATCAATGTTTTTGTGTCTCATATGTTAGTCTTCTTAACGATATTCTTCTCATTCAGTGACCTTGCATCTAAAGATATTACTGCAGTCACAATTTCATTAGCCAGCATACATCACTAGGTATCTCTCTCTAAGTGTACTTCCTCTTTCCTTCTTTAGGGAAAAAATAATGTTTTGCAGCTGCATACGTTGCTACCAATTCAACATAAAACATTCATCCACCTCTTTGAAACTTGATTTGGTTTCCTGATATTTAAATGGAAGGACTGTGCGTGACTCCAAGGCCTGTCAGCAGGGGAAGGAAGGATTCCTCTCCATTCTCCCTTGCTTTCTTCTCTAACTGAATTGCAGCAGGGGCAGAGCACGCGCAAGATAAAAGGGGGCTGGGCTACCATTTTAAACAGCTGCCGGCTAATGAGACTGGATTCCCTTGACATGAAACAGATAAACACGCATGTGCTATGGTTCTGCTACGGGCAAGGGAGAGATCCTGTAAGCAGAGTTAAGACAGTGGTGCAGCATCAAGGTAGGGTTACCCTAGAGTTTGAAGAGCAGAGTAAACCCAAGCTAGACCCTAGGTTGCTGTCCAGCCCTTTGGCTCAGTGTTGGACACTAAAGCAGAACACATCTGTGTATCCCCATGCTTGTGCCAGACAACCATGTAGCTAGCAGCTAGATTGCAAATGGTGAACGAATCATTTCATGATATAATAGGGCTAGAGGGGAGGGAATGAAATCAACACCTAGGCCATCTCCCATTAAAAATTTCCATACTGAACTACATCGAAGGTGCCAAAATAAACCTGGTGCTTCTTTTATGAACGCTGATTGATAGGTATATTTAATCTACCCTTAGCAGGGTAGTACAGAACCTGTGACATGGAGCCCATGAGAACTGATTTTAAGCAGCCATTTTAAAAAATCAATCTGTAAGATTTAAAAAGATGAAATACAGTAAGCAGAAAAATCAGTATCTATTCATGAATCATCTGTACAATTACTGTCATAGATGCTGTCCAGGTTCTTTGTACCTACTGTGTCTCTATGATGTCAATGCTACCACAAAGATGGAATGGGCACCTCTTTCCAAGCCACTCCTCAGTATTATCCAGTTGGCAACAAGAAATCAACTACAGTGGGGAATTTACACTGTGAAAATCAAGGAATGTGTAAGGCAGGGTATTCCTCCCCTTCTATTCTCCTGTTAGGTGTCTACCAGCAAAACCCCGCCCCTCACACATCTGCGAACTTGGCGTCACTTCCTCACTTCCGGAAACAGTGAAACAGGTCCATTTTAGGGAAGTCAGACGCCACATTTGGTGCTGTGGAAAGAAGTCGGCCTGACGCTCTGGCAGACTTTAAATACTTAGTGTGAATGCTACGTCATTGGTATGACTTTAGGCTTGAAGTAGTCCTCATGCAGCCTCTGAGGTACGATTGCTATACAGAGACATCAAGGACACAAGTGTGACCCCGCAACTGACGCCAGCATAGTCCCCAGATTCCTTTAAAAAGGAAAACCAAAGGGAGTCTCTTTACATTAAGATGAACATATAGAACTAAAAAGCTAACCACAGCTACAAGTTTTACAGCTCATGACAATAACTGAAGTACTTGGGAGGAGAATTACCAGGCAGTAGCTTTACAAAGAGGAAAAAAGTATGTTCTGTTTCTCCATATATTTAAATTTCTGCATGGTGCCTCTCTCTAACAGGCATATCCTGGCATTTTGTCTGACGTTCCTGGCATGACATTATATACAAAGGGGCTGTGCAGGGTCTGTGAAACTATTGGCTCGGGGTGGGAAGTATTGTATGTCCCTGAATATTCATAACTTTCATCACAAACTCCATAGGGTCTATGGCCCAAAGTTTCTAATTCTATTTTTTGAAAATTGGGGTTAAGTTTGACCAATGCTAACGTTGCAGGATTTCTGATCTCTTCGAGGATACTTCAAAGTTTATTAAAGTGAGATGAATAATTCATCTTTAAATTCTGTCATAGATTGGGAGTCAGAGCTAGGATGTATTAATGTACAGAAAACAGAAACTTCTGGGATTTTACATTTTTTCCTTCAATATTTATCTTGCTTTGACAGTATTTTGGGTACCCCAGTTATTTACCAATAATCTTAAAGTATTTATCAAGGTTTCCATAGCATGTTCAATTTTAAATTCCAATTCAATTCTAAATTCATATACATATACATATATATTTCATGATACAATATATATACACACACACACACATATATATATATATATATATATATTATACAAAATTTAGAAACTAAGCATACAAAGAAAACAGAAAACTAGGTTAAAAATTCCAACTTTATTACTAATTCAATGATAAGGAGCTTGTGTAATCTGCAATGTTAGACCTGGGTATCAGGGTACACACCAGGGCACACATCACTGGCACTGCCTCGGTCTGTGTAACATTTTCATAGGACCTGCACTAGCAGTGGACATCTCTTGGACATAGCTAGAAATCCAGCTTGAGGGGTTTTCTGTTCCAATATTTAATAATTCTACCTTCCTTGCAATGATTTCCTGTCTTTGTGAAATTGAGTTTGTGGACATTCCTCTGATAAAAAGTGTGTTGTATTACTAACATTAGATAAAGTAAAAAAAATTAGAACAGGTAAAGAAGATGGCAGTATCAAGTTTGATTCCAAAATCCAAGGTGTGCAGGACAAGTACACTTATCTTATTAGCAAATAATTACTGTTACTTAAAATTTTTAAAATGAAATAAAATGTACTGCGTGTTTTCAAATGGCCACCAGATTATTGGGCAGAATTTTGAAGTTATTGGGGCCGATGGCCCATAACTGCTATGGAAAAATTATAAAGATACTAAGGGTTTCATGAGCTCAGAAAGTCTGTAAACCTCTCCATAAATGACATTCTGTCCCCTTTTATTAATATGTTGCCCTTGTGGCTTTTGCGTTTTCGTTATTTTCTATTCCAAATAAAACTATGATGAATATATCCTTAAAAATTATAATCACTATATATGAGTAACAGTTTCAATAGATAATTTAAAGTTAAATTACTCCCCAAACAATTTGTTAAGAAATCTAATGTGCCTACTAAAATATTATGAGAATCTGTAAGTATATATGCGTATATATGTATATATGGAGCCTGTGTATATCTGCAATCTCAGATATTAATTATCTTTATTTTTTGAAAGGTAAATTGTGTCTTCGAATTCACGTAAAACCTTTTAAAATATTCTGAATTTTACTTTACTTCTTTTATGATTATGTTTGAGAAAAGAGGATTTAGTAACATACCTATCAACTGTCAAGATTTTTAAGTGACAATGCCAACCAGAAAAGAGGGCCCTTACACCCAACGTTTTATGACAAACTCCAGGTAGCACTTTGTATGCTACATACTACACGTCTATAAGAAGAACAGGTAATAATTAACCACCAGTGTGATGCCCTGGATGTTGAGTTCTCAGCAGGAAAACGCGCCTTCCCAGAGTGGGAGTAAGGTATTGGAAGATATCATGGAGCATAAAGTGGTGAGTTTGCAATGGCAACAGGAACACAAAAATGGGGATCCAGGATTTGGAGGCAGATTAATTTACATCCATGGGCACTGATCGGGATCTTTCCCATAATATCAGACCCTGATCTATGGTATTTGAGGGCTTATATGGGATAAGCAAGCAGGTAGTGCAGAGGCAGAATGGCTTGTCAACTGGGGCTTGGTTTGTACAATGTCCATCACAGTAACCAGCTAGGCATCACAGTGCTCAGCCATTTCTAAGAGACAGAAGCAACTGGAACTGGAACAAAAACTACCACCTGGGCAACCAAGAAACTGAATTGTACTGGCTGGGGGGTGCTGTTTTCTGTTACAGGTCTAGTCGAAGGTGCTTAGGTCCTTGGAGGTGTGCTCTTAGAGAGGACTATAAGGTTCTTACCTCTCTCTCTCTCTCTCTCTCTCTCTGTCTGTCTCTCTCCCTTCCTCCCTCTCTCTGTCTCTCTGTCTCTGTCCCTCTCTCTGTCTCGCTCTCTTTCTCCAACACTTCAAAATGTGACCATCTGTGCTGCACTCTTGCTTGCCAGAAGGTATCAACCATTTGCAATCTTTACTAGTGGGTGAACCAGCAGGGGCACTGGATCTTGGGATTTTGAACCTCCAAAGCTGTTAGCTAAATAAATATTTTTATGAAGTTAGATGCCTCAGGCACTTCACTGTAGTAACACATAGCTGCATATTACACCCATAGAATGATTTCAATTTAAATTTATTCTATACTTATTAAATGGTCCTAATGGCACAGTGTCTCTCTTCAAATTATTATTTTAGCATTAAGATTAGATGTTTAAAATATACAAAGTGCTCATGACTAAATATCTATGCATACAACGATATATACATATATATGTACATTCATATATTATTTTCATGATGTCAGTTCCTTCTCTGAGAAGAAAAAACTGTACTAGTAAGTGTACAGTTGGCACTGATACCACAGCACAGTCGGTCTGAAGCTGATGCGGTGCACTCCACATTCTAAACGCAGCCATGTGTGGGTGTGCGTGTTTGTACCTCGTAATCCAGGTCCAGGTAGTCAAACTCCCCGTTGGTGCGGAAGTGCTGTAGGCTTCTGTCCAGGGTGAGGTTGATGCTGCGGCCCTGACGCTCGATGAGCACCGAGTGCCAGTGGTGGTCATCCAGCAGACTTCCAGTCGTCACAGACGTGTGGCCATAGATGGGGCCCAGCTGGTTGCTTCCTGAGTTAGGCAAGTAGAAAAGAAACAAGATGACTACTCAGCCCACTCTATGTAGCAACAGATCCCTCAATTGGAAATGACAGGTTGATGACCCTCTAGGCACGGTCTCTTGAAGTAAGCTCGGGGGCTAGAGGGCCGGGTGAGAGGGGTCACTGGTTCTTCACCCGTGTGATGGAGTCAAATGCTGATGTGTGGTGGCCACTCAGGGTGGGTGTGGAGAGAGGGAGGGGGAGGAGAGGAGAGAAGAAAAGGAAAAACAATTTAAGGACAAGGGTTCCTTGTTTATTACAGTCAGCACTTACAGGAGAAGCCTGGAAGTACCGCAGGAAGTCAGCTGCTACAGACTCAGCCGCCTCAGAGAGGGGCTGGAGCTCTCTGAGTGTGTGCCTTTCTGCGGCTGTCATGTATTCCTGGGAGTCAATAAAACTCGGGGAATAAACTGCTTTCTAGTGCAAAGGTGGTGAGCTTTTTTTGTGAGGTTATATACCAGTTACTTGTTTCTGAAAGGTAATGTCACAGAGCTGTAATAAACCACAGTTGATTTTAAAGGTTACTCCATGAGTTTCATTTGGGAGAAAAACAAGCCAGAAAAGATAAACATCTTTAGATGTAATACAATAGCACTGTGTGTGCGTGGTGGGCACGTGTGCTCATGAAAGCATATATTTTACCAGAATATTTTTATTTTGATTCTGGTTTCTTTCCTACAAGCCCTCCCTCTTTCTTTCTACTGGACCTCGCTTACAATTTATTTTAAGCTATTTCCCCCGGCAGCACAACATATGCAGGCTCATTTATTATTACCTGTAGAGAACATTACAAAGAATCAAAAAGTGGAATAAGATAAAAAAGTTTGCAGCACTAAAAATACTTCAGCCTATTTTCTTCCAGGTGTTTCCCTACAGATACTTTAAATTATAAGTACATATAATTAAAATGCACATACATTTAAAATTATCTATATATAGATATGTACCAGTGATTAAAAATGTATGTACCATGGTACCTTGGATCAAAAGCTTAATTCTTTCCATAATTATACATTTGAACAAAAATATTTCATATGCACCCAGATTATTATTGTTTATGTATTTATTATGAAGGAATTAATATCATATTGTGTATATTTCATAACTATAATTTTTCTTAATATAATATACTCTTTGCCCATAAAATTTAAAATTAGTGCAGCCATTTTAAATCCCACTATCATGTATTCCCATACAAACCTTTTTTCCCTACTTTTTGACATTGCCATTGATATTGCAAAAGTACATCACTGGATTTAAATAATTTGTGGTCACTTCTAATTATTCCTTAGGATCACTACACCAAATGTATAGGCGATTTTGAAGTTTTGAAGGTAGACTGTTAAATTGTTTTCCTGAGAAAGTTTTCTTCATTATGGAGCAGTAAAACAACCTTTTAGTTATGTACATAGCAACACTGGTATATTTATTTTATGAGAAAATTAATGTCTCATTATTCTGTATTCTGTTGTGATTTCTTTTTGAGATAGTGTGGTTGAACATTTTGTGTTTATAGAATGTTTATATATATATATATATTTATATTTATATATATTTAAAATGAGTTATCTTTTGTATCCAGTGCCTACATTTTCTTCTAATATTTTGGTGGTTTCTGGAGTAGCAAAGTCTTTTAATAATGAGTGACATGAACCGTCCATAATTGACATTTACATTCTTCTGAGTTGCACATGAATCTTGATTATTTCATTGAAAAGCTTTTAGTGTTTAGTGTAATTTAGTGATCCAGAATTTTTTGTGTGGTTTTTCCTTTTTTTTCAGAAGCCACTACTATTACCAAATCAGATTTATAATGTGAGAAGTTCTATTTTGTAAAGAATCTATGTTTAAAATAGTTATTACCTACATAAATCTAAAGTTACATTTTTGATATTATACTAAATTTCAAAGTAGTAGAAGTTAATAGCAATAAGCCACAATGAGAAATGTTTGAACACTCACGCTGGTAACTGGTCAGGAAATCAAATAGGCAGAGCCCCCTGACACTAACCTTTCAGTTTTCTGTTCTGACAATTTTTACCTGTGAATTTCCAATATTTTGTATATTTCAAACTGTAAAATGTTTGTGGTGTTTTTATTTCATTACAACAGAAAAATTTTAGGGAACATATGATGCCTTGAAAGAATCCTTAGAGCCTGGACTTTGTAGCCAAGGAAGAGAGAGATCATTTCTCTGCATGAACTGCAATTTTGAGGGCCAGTACCAGTGTTGTGGAGCTTGTTCTTAGCTGTAAGTAAATACTAACTCCATCATTAACATACAGGCATGCACTGGTGTTCGCTACTTAAAAGCAGTAATACTCAAACAGTAATACTCAAACAGTAACTCCTTCGAGTCACCTTTTCCCTGGCCAGTGTTTCCTTTCTCTGCTTCCTTCTTTTGCATATTGACTATATTCAAAATGTTTAGTTCCACAACCTCTCACCCTTTCTTTCCCTCTTCTTCCATAGACAGTAAATTAATACTATCCTCCGCATCGTCAAAGCCAATATTCACATTGCTATCTTCAGCTCATATGACATTTAAATGAATTTAACAACAATGGTCACTTCTTTGCTTTCCTTAGTCTGTGTAATGCTTCACAATCTTTATTTCCCTCTCCTCACTGGCCACTTCTTCTTGCAGTTCATACAAGTACCTTCTCCTATCAGCCTCATATATGGAATTCTAGAAAAGAAACTTCTATTGAGATATGTCATGGGCAAGTCAGATGCTCCACGTTCAAACAAATCTAAGTTCCCTTTGAAGTTTTTCTGTGTCTGCAAATAACACTGACATCCATTTGGTCCTCAAACCCATATTTTAGCCATTATTCTTGGTTTCTGTGCTTTTCTTTTTATGTCATCTCCAATTCATCACAAGTCATGCTGAATTTCCCCCTAAAATAATTTCCCTAATAGACACATTTCTCTGCATCTGCACAGATAACCATCTCAGGCCAGTCTGACCTTGTATCTCCTGATCTACATGGGTCTTGCTTTGACTGTCATGCTCACAGAAACATTTCTTCCTACAGAGCTCTCATTCCACTTTTAAAATTAAGATCACCATGTAAATTAAATCCTCACTGGAACCACCTACTCTTAAAATAATATGTTGACTCTTTACTGTACCTGCAATATCCCCACAGCATGGGTAACTTCCCCTGAGATCCTATTCCACTTCATGCTTTTAGGGTTTGTTTCATTAATCGATCATCACCTAGTTGTGAGCTTGAACACTGCTTTTCCTCTTTCTGGAAGACTCTTCTCAATATTTCACTGCTTTGGAAGGGGGTATGCAAATCTATGCCCATGATCTTATTAATCTACTGACTTCATCACACTTATTATTTGAAATCATCTACTTTAAAATCATAATAAAATATAATGTATTGTCTAACTCCTGCACTAGGTCCTATGCTTTAGGAGTGTAAGAACCTTGCCTATCTGTTCCCTGATGTATGCTCCAGTCTGGGGTGGACACCTTGTCTATGATGAGTGTTTAACAAATACCTGTGAAGGAAGTAGTGTACCAGTTTGTACCAGCTTCCAAGGTTGAAGAATGAATGGCCAACATAAGGTGGCTCTTATGTTTATATTTACATTTTATATTCTGAACAATTGAGTAGCTTAACGTTTTCCTAGTGGGAGCAGTAATAAAGGGAAAGAAGGACTGGTGAGTCAGAACAAACCTAGGTTCAAACTGAGGACCAGTCTGGCCTTCTGCAGTTCCAGCGTGATGTAGTCCCCTTGCTGACCCTCTCCATGGAGGATCACCCCTTCACTTTCAGAGGTTTTGAATTTCAGGGAAATGACATCCTTCAGGGTTTTCATCTTCTTGTTTCGGAATCTATACGGTAACACAACGTGGCCATCAAAGTTGATGACATCAGCCCCTAAAAACAGAAGAAAGAAATTTAGTTAATTTAATTAACTAAGTTAATTGAGTTTCTGTACGTTCCTGCCCGTTCCAGTGGATAGCTACAGAGAGTAAAAGAGAATTGAAGATGCTTGTCCTGAGGAATCTAGAGTCTTTGGTTCTTGTTTTTTGGTTTTTTTTGTTTTGTTTTGTTTTGTTTTGTTTTGTTTTGTTTTTGTACTAAAGACTGAACTGAGAGCCTCGCGCATGCTAGGCAAGCACTTTACCACTGAGCTGCATCCCCAGCCCCAAGTCCTTGGTTCTTGTATGTTCAGTCTTTCTTGTTTTTCTAAGTGTCTTAAAGTAGATTTTATAGGAACTGTTAATAAAGAATGATCATAAATGTCTCTTTCAATATAAAATGTTACTTCACCATATATTAATAATGTAAACTCAATTAATATGTTAATTGATATACTTCAGATTTTAACTTGGGAATCTAAAGTTTAGTCCAAAAGAGCCCCAAGAGACTACAAATCTATGCTTTCCTTTCAAATCAAAAATGGCTTTCACATGCTTTAAAATATGTATCCAATATCTCAAATATGGATGCTTTTAAATGATACATTGGACAGTGTTGCATTATACAGTAACAAGTTTAGAAAGAAAAGCTTGACTTTGAACTTTCCAGTTTTCCTACAATCAGTTCTATACTGCACACAGTTTTCCTTAATCAACAGACTTCTGAGACTGTGAATCACAGAGGTTTATTTTAATACAGGTTGGGGAAACAACCATTACATTTTGGCTTCTGCTAACACTGCAAAGCCAATTAGACTTTAGCTAATCATCTGTGTAGTCATAGCTGAATTCCAATGGCAATATCTTTATCATCCATGATGAGAGATAAAGGAGAGAGAAAATGGAATCTCATTTTGAGAGCAGAGGCTGAATTTATAATCCAGCTGTTGGTAGAAATTCCTTTTTGTCTTGAAAAGTGAATAAAAAAACAAAACAAAAAAAAAAAACAGGGAGTCAGCTCTGATCTCTGGAAAGTAATTTGCCGTCAAGTTCCTATCAGTGACAGTTGAGTAATAGACACCTCGTTGTTTTACACACTGTCAGTATATATTAATTGACAAAAAATATTTCTCTCAGAAAGTAAGTGTTCCTAGAGTTTAGACAAAAGGGATCACTGAACTTGCATTTTCTCCTAAATAAAAATATGGATTCAATTCCAAGTACAGAATAGAGATTTATGCAAATATTGATGCAAAGAAAACTGGGACAGCAAGGATGAGTATGGCTTATTCTCTCAGACAGTTCTAAAGTACTAATAGAAACATGAAGAAAAGCTGTTTATTGGACCAACTCTTACATTACTAGGGGTCAGTCTTCAGTGAATGACTTGAAATGTATAAAACACTCTATAAAGTGGATTGCCCCATTGCAAAGCCAAAGGTGGTTTTTGACGAGTTCAGTACTTCAAAAATGTCAGGATGGTCTCTGCTTATACGAGCTAAGATCTGGGTTGGATGTTATAAAATTCTTTAAAATTTATATCATGTAATTTACACTTAAACTCATACTATACACTTTTAAGAGCATCTAGGATATTGTAGCAAACAGTGTTAATAACATCCGTCACAGTTTAGTTCCTACAAAACTACGTTAACATTTCATTTGCCATCTAATAATATGGTGGGCCTACTGGAGGACAATTCACTTTTTGCTTCCAATGTCCTGATTATTTATCTCTCCCTAGAATTAAGTTTCTTATGCAGAGATTAAATGTGGGTGGTTGCACTACTTAAGCAATCTGAGCAACAATAATAGCTAGTCAAGAAGTGAATGCAAAATCACGGTGTTTCCACAATTTTGTTTCTAACAATAACTCAGAGCGTTGGAAATGTGCCTAACTTATTAAGTCATCAGGGTAAAGCAAGCCTTGTACTTCTTAAAAATTTTATTGTTAGTCATCTCCTTGTGAATGTGGATATTTTGGAACAATATTTATCATGAAGACTTTATATATGTTAAAATACTTTTACTGAAGTATGATATATATTTATTGTGAAAAAGAAATTAAATCATGCAGAAATATTGAGTGTAGACTGTGAATCTCAGCCACAAGAGACTGTTCACACTAATGAGCACTCGGTTGCTGAATTTTAGATATTTACCTAGCAGTCCAGTTTTTTAATGTATGGAACAATCTATACATTATTTTATATGTGTGTTACTATATTTGTATATTATAGTACATGCATTTAATTATACCTGTATACATATGTGTGAATGCAAATATTACATACATAAAATATGCATTTTTCATGTATTATATGAATCTTATATATGCACATATACATAAATATTCTTGTATGCATTTTATATCTAAAGGCAAAAAGATATACAATTAATGAAAATAAAAACTAAGGGATTTCAAGTATTTGAAATACATTTCTAAAACTAAAGTTTAACAATGAATGGAGGAATTTTCCTGCTTTGGCAAATTTTACGTTAATGCAAATCTATGCGTTTTTTTTAAAGTTAGTTGTTGATATTTGAAATCAGTTGACCATTTTTTACAAAATGGCATAACTACCACCTTCATTCTTCTCCTAGTCACTCAATTTTAGTTTTCTGCCGCCCTTACTTGCACCTGGCCTATTGAAATGTTTGTGTATTTACAGCGTGTCTCCTCTGAGAATGAAACAACATGACAGAGATTTTGTTTGGTCTTCTTGAAGTAGCTAAAATAATGCCCGAGAAACAGTGCTCATCAATTATGTGTTGAATGATTGGATTTTATCATTCATACTTCAGTAAATTTGATTACGAGTGCTATAAACACTATTATTCTATATGTTTACATTAAAACTAGACACTAGATTGGAAGAATTTTCTAGAATCACACTGATCTACCTTGGTGCCACAACTACAAACATATCTAAGTTTTCAATAATAAGAAAAAATATTAATGTGAGACAGCATTTTCAAAGCTGTGGTGGTAGCCCAGAGTTCATTCCACTGTTTTTTTTATTTTCTCTCACCTGGATATGACATAAGCTCACATAGAATCTGTCTCATTCAATCTCCATATGTTTGTTATTTGATTATTGTCTTCTAAGTCACTGCTTTTACTTTCAATGTATTTGTGGTTTAAACCTAAGCAAACAGTAAAAAGATCATTTTAATAGATCCCTTTAAAAAATGATCTAGAGGGAGACTGAGAAATCACCTTTCCTTTGGGAACCATGAGACGACACAGAAAAATCCTCAAAACGTTTTTCATGAAGATTAGCATCTCCCATTGTGTACAATATTTCCCCTTAAAATATGCTCTCTTGCCATGATGTGCTTGGTATCATGTACAGTAGCATCGGTATCAGATAAGTCTGATCGCATTTTTTCAGGAAGTCGAGACTCCAGTACTCAGTTGTGTGTAACATGGGTTCACACGGGTATTCTGGAGGATGGCCTAGTTCTACTTGTTCAGGATACAATTCTTTCCCCAGGACTCAGTACACTCATTCTATCTCCCAAAAGCCAACCACTCAAGTTGGAAATGTGGGACTTTTCTGAACTCAATTTTTCACCCTCTACCTCCAACCACTTCCAAGTCATGCAAAATGATGGACTACTCTATTTTGCAAACTCCTGGCTTAGGCACTACCACTGGCTGACATTGCCACTCAGGCTGTCTATTGTATTATGATCATTAAATGAGTAATACCCTTCCTAAGGGATATGATGTTCCCTACATCTATTTTTTTCTCTGCACAGGAGCTAGAAATATCTTTCTGAAATAAACTCATTTGCTGAGAAGATAAAACTCGAGGCTCTGCAATGCAGCCTACAACACTTTCAGAGATAATGACTGCTGCCTCTCCGCCCCCTCAGATTCGTTACTTAGCATCTTCCTCCATTTTATGAGCTAATGATGGGAAACTGACAGTCTCCTGCTGACTTTGCCTAGTGTCTGTCTCCATGAACTGCCATGTTTCCTTCATCTGGCTGAATCAGGTCTTAAGAAAGGCTCACACACCGGAAAGGCTTTCTGTGCAAGTCAGCCTTTGCCTGCTGCTCCATAGCGCCTTGTGGGGCTGGGCCACATCATCCCTCTGCTCATACTGAGATCATCTGGATGGGTCTGATTTCCTCTCTAGACTTTAAAATAGAGACTAAGATAGAGACTTTGGACTGTTCTGCTTAGCATTCTTTGTGCACTAAACCCTTCTTAACACTGGGCTACACACAATGTATGCTTGAAATAACAAGGAAAAGAGGAATTCCACTATGTTCTTATCTCCCTTCAAAATTATACCTGGAGCTTCACAATTTACCTTCTAAGAGTACAGATTTATGCATTATTTAATGGTATGCCTTTATCTGAATATTTTGACTACAGGTTTTCGATGTGAATAGCATAAAACAAAATTCTGCTATTATACTGGAGTTGTTTATAAGTCATAGGCACAAATATTGAATTCCTACATGAGTTTTATATATATAAGCATATATATATATAAAATCTTTCCAATTCTGAGATTGAAGTTACTAAACCTTAAATATCATTTTAACACAGTTCTTTATACTACCAAGAGACAAATATATATTGGTATTTATAAGCCAAGATAAATATAATATATATGCATTTTTATTAATGAATTATTTCATGAAAAACTGTAATATGAGATAATTCATAACTTCCTAATTATATGATTTGTTCTCTTGAATCAGAAATGTACACAGGCAAGTGTTAGCCATTTGAAAATTTATTATTAAAAGTTGCGTTACTCAATATCAAAAAACAAAATCCATAGCATCTGCGGGCCCTCTGCCTCTCAAAATGTCCAATAGTTTGTGCACACACATGCACCTACGCACAAAGATCGGTGACCATATTCCATTTTTTGCTCCCGTCTACTCATAGCTCAGAGAATATCAAAATTTCAGTGCAATCCACTTTTAAGCCAGGTGATAGCTCTAATATATCTGCTAACACAGAAATAATAAGCAATTTCTAAAAATTAGCATAAAATCTATTTGTAGGAAATCCATGTGGAGGCTATTTTTATTTATTTTTGTAAATCAAAAAGTCAAACAAATTAGACTTGCCTGCTCTGTGGTAATCTTGCTGTTTACTGAAAATGACTCTACAGTTTTGACCATAGAAAATCCATTTTTCTGTTTGGTGAAAGACTATCCAGAATTATAAAATCAAGTAAAAATGTACTGAGATGGGGAAAGGAATGAATGTCAAGGGACTTGTCAGAATGTCTTTGATTTAAAGAATTCCCAGCATTTAAGATTTTAAAAGCATCACTGCAGCATTGGTATCTAAATGTCTGTGTTGCGTGGGCTCATGTGTGGTGATTTGGGTGGAAATGGCTGCCTGGACCCTATTCTGGGACAGTGTTTCTACACTGTTGAAGAAATAATTAATGCTACTAGTAAAGGGGTAATGGTTGAAATGGGCCATGGGATGGCAGGGCAGCAATAGGCATGCTGGTCATTCTTGACTCTTCTCTTGCTTACCTTCAGACTCCCCTCTGTCTAAACCATGGCCTTTATTTCTATGTTCTGATGCCTTGACATCTGGGACTTTGGTGATCCAAAGGGTCCCCAGGGTGCACCAGTTCCTAGACTCAGTGAGTGACTTACCCACAAGTATGCTTTCCAAGTACAAACCAGTTAACTCACCCTCCACAAGTCAACTCTGTCCTACATGGAGCTGTCAGTTTCTGGGTCAATTGCCCCTTGGCCTGGGCTCTTACAGCCAGGTGACAGATGACGGGAGATAGCGTCTGTGCCCCACAACCTCTGGACATTACTGCAGCTGGCCGAGCCAGCATCTGCTTACCCTGCCTGACTACTCCATGTGGAAACCACAAGACTGTCTTGTTCATACCCCCGTCTCTCCTTTGCCTTCTAATAGATCTTGGTGACCTTCCTTGTGCCCCTCTGCCCCAAGTGTCAACTTGTGGCACAGCTGACTACTCTGTCTGGAACTGTGGAATAATTTTCCAGTCACAGATGCTTCCTCATATGGTGGCCTCACCACCTCTCAAACTTTCTATTGGTATCTTTTCAAATACCATCTACAGACAATTCCTCTTATGTAGTTTTACAAAAGGATAGACAACTCAAAGTGGTGATCAGAGAAGGAAAGAACCTTCGACTTGCTCACAAGTTATTTCATAGATCTTCAGACAGCTCCATTAAGGTAAATTTTAGAAACCATTACTAAATATCTGATATCAGCTAGGTTCACTGAGATAGCTTCTACATGCCCAATTTTATAAAAGTCTCCAGGGCTACTGTAGTAGAAGGGTGAGTTTCAAGGAAGAACTCATAGTAAATGGAATAGGATAAAATCAGACAGATCAGGGAGCAAAGCATTCACTTATTCTAAAGGCCTCAGTTCGGTATCAACTTCATTCATACAAAAGGCCAATGGGTGATGGGCACTTTGGGGCATCTTCCAATCATATGATGAAGGACCCGATGTTCCCTTTGGAAGATCTGTTATCAGTGACAGCATGCTAAGCAGAAGATGCAGGTTCAGAAATGGGTCATGGAAACACGACGTTTGCATTTGGATGTAAGGGGAACTATGACTGCTGGCATGAGAGGTAAAAAGATCAAAGACCCAGCCATCAAAGAAGCTCACATTCTATGCAGGGATGGTTCAATGTTCACAAATCAATTAATGTAACACATCATATCAATAGAGCCAAAGACAAAAACCACATGATCATCTCAATAGATGTGGAAAAAGCTTTCGATAAAGTCCAACATGCATTCATGTTAAAAACCCTAGAAAAAGTAGGAATAGATGGCCTTTAACTCAATCTGATCAAAGCCATCTATGACAAACCAACAGCCAACATCATACTAAGTGGACAAAATCTGAAAGCTTTCACTTTAAAGTCAGGAACAAGACAAGGATGTCCACTGTCACCACTCCTATTCAACATAGTTCTGGAAGTATGAGGCAGAGCAATGAGACAAGATAGAGAAATAAAAGGAATAAGGATAGGAGATTTAGAAGTAAAACTGTCACTATTTGCAGATGACATGATACTTCACATGGAAGACCACAAAAAATTCACAAGAAGACTTCTCCAATTAATTGACGAATTCAGCAGAGTAGCTAGATACAAAGTCAACACCCAAAAATCAATAGCATTCGTATACACAAACAACAAAGAGACTGAGAGAGAAATTGAGGAAACCATGCCTTTTACAATAGCATCCAAGAAACTGAAATATTTCGGAATCAATCTAACAAAATATGTAAAAGATTTATTCAGTGGAAACTACAGTACTCTGAAAGAAGAGATCGGTGAGGATATCAATAAATGGAAAAACATTCCCTGCTCATGGTTAGGAAGAACGAACATGGTGAAAATGGCCATACTACCAAAATTGTTGTATATATTTAATGCAATTGCCATTAAAATACCATTAGCATACAACACATATCTAGAGAAAACATGCCTTAAATTCACCTGGAACCAGAAGAGACCCAGAATAGCAAAAGCAATCCTGGGCAACAATGACAAGTCAGGTGGAATCACAATTCTTGACCTGAAGTTATACTACAAAGCTACTGTAATAAAATCTATCTGGTACTGGCTAAAAAAACAGACCTGAGGATCAGTGGAATAGACTGGAAGATGCACCCAAAACCACAAACACACTCAGCCACCTAGTACTTGACAAAGGGGCCAAACAAGCTGACTGGAAAAAAGATAGCCTCTTTAATAAATGGTGCTGGAAATATTGGCTTGTTTCTTGCTGAAGACTGAAAATAGACCCAAGTCTATCACCATGCACCAAACTCAAGTCAAAATGGATCACAGATCTCAATATTAAAACAGAAACACTAAATCTAATGGAAGAAAAAGTAGGTAAAAATCTTGAAGACATAGGAGTAGGCAGAGAGTTCATGAACAAAAATCAAACTGCAAGGGAAACACTTCAAAGAATCAATAACTGGGACCTCATTTTTTGCACATCTAAAGAAATCACCAGCAGAGTAAAAAGAAAACCCACAAATTGGGAAAAGATCCCAGCTGGCTGTCCCCTGGACAAAGATCTTCTATCTAGAACATACAAAGAATTAAAAAACATGAACCTGTCCAAATTCAAAGACCCAATTCACAAATGAACATCTGAGATGAATATACACTTCTCAGATAAAGAAATACAAATGGCAAATAAATATATGAGAAATGTTCTGCATCTTTAGTCATTTGAGAAAAGCAAATAAAAACAACACTGAGATTTCATCTCACCCCAGTAAGATTGGCCAGCATTAAGAAATCATCCAATAACAAATGCTGGCAAGGCTGTGGAGAAATAGGGACTAGTCTCCACTGCTGGTGGGAATGCAGACAAGTGAAACCACTGTTGAGTGCGGTTTGGAGATTCCTCAGCAAACTAGGTCTAGAGGTCCCATTCAAACCAGCTATTCCCCTTGTGGGCATTTTCCCAGAAGATCTGAAAACATCATATCACCATGATATATGTGCACCTATGTTTATAGCGGTGCAATTTGTAATAGCTAAATTGTGGAAGCAACCCAAATGTCCATCCACAGAGGACTGGATAAAAAAACTGTGACATTTTTATATAATGGAATATTATTCAGCTATAAAGGCAAAATTGAGGCTTTTATAGGCAAATTGTCACAATTAGACACCATACTCGTAAGTGAAATAAATCAGAGGTACGTATGCAAGCAACATAATGTACCACTAGAGTAAGAACTGGAAAGTGGGAATATAAATTTGGAGGTATGAAGGGAATTTGCTCAAAAGGAAAAAGTAAATGGGATTAGGGCAAGCAGAAAAGGAAGAAAGGGACAAATATGTATGTATATATGTATATGCAGGATGGCTAACATGGTTCCACTATTGACTTATGTCACTTTATAGTAAGGAACAGTTAATGATTGGTTGCTTGATCAAGATTGTATATCTGTATGTGTTTTCCTGAGCATGCACTTTGAAGTTATCAATATGTAATACAGCAACCATTGTTAATTCCCTGTCACTTTATCTATAATTCAATTTTGATTGTACTGTTCTTGTGCTACTTTGTGTCTCTTCATTGTTTTCCTTTTTCTTTCTTTTATTTTTTTACTTTTAAAAATAAAAAAAGAAGCTCACATTCTAGCAGGAGACAGAGATGACAGAGAAATAGAACTCGTGAGACACCTATTTCATTAATTAATGCAAAGCTTTCTGGGTATCACTTGGAGTTTAAAAGAAGTAGCTATAGTGATTGAAGGATTTTAGATGGATATTTACAGTCATGGTTTTATCCAATAGTATGAAAAATTAAATACCACAAAAGCATCCAGGCTTTTAATGGACTCAAATCTTGCCTTTAAAAATGTCAAACATTTCTCTTTAGAACAAACTAAATATTTGCATTCACTTATGTTCACATTTCAATCTTTAAACAGAATCTCGTAAGTGTGTCACTTCTTTGGTTATTCCAAATTTCTATGTACTATCCATTTAAACTTCATACCTAAAAAGCCAAAACCAAAACAATGATCTCAGTCATGCTCCAAACTGTATATACACATCACCAACAATTTCTGCGAAGTTTTCGATAGAAGGAGCAATATGTAAGGGCTGAATAGAAGGGAGTGTAATTTGTATTTATTTTTATTTTCTGTTCTGTTTCTGAAAGTTAAATAAGTTTGTTCAAACAATTCACACTTATTTGCAAGATACTGAGACATATGCTCAGTGTGTTTCAAGTTTATTTCTGTGGTATAGTACATTGCAACTCTGTTTTATTTCTGGTTTGATTTCACATACCTTTGGGTGAAACTTACCTCAACCATAAAATAGGATTAATAAGGCTCAGAATATACACGTGTTGTGAAAGAGTGTCCTCTCTCTTCTCTGCTAGAGCGGGGCAGTCCTGTCTGGTAAGATGGTAAATGGTGCCCTGTGGCCTGGTCTCCCCACACCTCAGTGACCTGAGTGTGGGAGAGAATCTGATTCACTGTGAGCAGGGGGGCTGTCCATTACTCACAGTGCCTCCACACTCTGGGATCCTGAGGAACAAGCTGAATTAATTTTTTTCTATAAATGAGCAGTGATCGTACTCCTTTGTGCAGAGAGCCAGCCCTGACAGGAATCAATGACTTGCAGCTCTGGAAGTTAGAAGTCACATCCGCAGTTCTCATAGGGTACAAGCTGTTCCTGCAGCATTGGTAATGCCTTGTAACTACCCCACTGTTTTCTTTCACTTTCTCACTTTCGTTGGAGATGGTGGTGATGGAGACATCTATTTCTTGGTGATTAGAAATCAACAGGTAAAAAGATGCTGTTATTAAATAACTTGGGCACAATGGTAGGGAGGGCATAGAGAATGTTTGGGGTGTGATCACTGGTAAGGGGGCAGTTGCTAAACATCTGTAGGTAGCTGAAGCTCTTCTGTAAGGCTAGTGTTACTCAAATAATTGTTTCTCAAGAGAGACCACACATTCAAATATTTAATGAAATTTCCCAATTCTTAAACATTGAGCCGTAGATTTATGATTGTATTAAGCAGAGGCTGCTAGCTACTGCCTCACAGATGGATTTGTTTGGCTTCACATCTCTTTAAACTTGGATACTGTCAAAATATAAGACTGTATAGATCAAAATAGTCTGAAAACTTACATTATCCAAGTTAGCGTGATTTACCTATAAATAACTCCAGTGTGTATCAGCAAGGATTGAAATTTCTCAAAAGGCAAGTTAAGCAATTCTAAATCAATAGAGGTGAATGTCCAAGGAAAACAAATGTTAATAAAATACCAAAAGTAAAGGTATATTTCCCCCTTCTAAGAAAGGCAGGAGAACTTGTGGCTTTGGGTCAGCATGCTGGGAAATCTCTTTTATTCTGTTGTTATTGCAAAAGAAAAATTTAAACAGCACAGGACCAAGATTCTCCACATTTGAGATAGGAGAGAATGAATTCTTTAATGAATTCTTTAATTATTTAATTAAATAATTTACTGATGGCCCAGTAAATGTCATTAATAAGTAAGGCAGGGCCAAGTTTTGAGAAGACATGTTGTCATAAAATGGGTTTCTTTTATCTTCTTATTCTCTGTAGCTGGATAAGATACACAACTGTGAGAAGAAGGTAAACATGAAAACCAAATTAGAAATGATGTTGGCATTGGGGGAGAAGGAGGAGAAACAGGCACAGAGTAAGGCAGGGAGGAAAGCAGAGGAAGATAAAGAATAACAGAACAGAAAACACCATACGTTGAAATTCGTCCACTGAGATTGTGGACAGAAAACTTGCCAAAGAGGAAAAGTACTATCAGCTGCTATGTTTTGAGTATCTATGTCCTCACCAACTTTACCTTTTGAAGAGCAATCACCATGGTGATGACATTAGGAGGCGGGACCTTTGGAAGGTGAGTGGGCCAATGGAATGGAGCCCTTATGAATGGGACTCCTGTCCTTGTAAAGGAATCCCCGGAGGGCAGCCCTGCCCCTGTCCCCATGTGAGGACGCAGAAGTCAGGTACCATCTGGGTAGCAGAAGGCACATTCCCACCAGGCTGAAACTGCTGGCTTTAAACTGTTGACTCACATATGTTTTATTTGGCCACACATCTGGTTTTCTGCCTTGCATTTTTTAATTTAAATTCACTTTTAATTATTACATAAAACATAAAAACTCATATTAATGGAGTAGCATGTGATGTTTCAATACATGTATACATTGTGTAATGCTTAAAATCAGGTTAAAGATATCCATCAGTTCCTTTGGGTGAAGCTTTCTAAATATTTTCTTCTGGATGGTGGAGAGGTACCATTCAGGATCATTACATACGCTCACTCTACTGTGCACTGACACACCAGAACTTGCCGTTATGTAGCTGTGAGTACCCAGAAATCACCATTTACACTTGGACACACAGCATCTAAGACTGCATGGGGCATCCTAAGTCTGAAAATTTTAATATATCTTGAACTTCTGACCTCTAGAATTAGAGATATAAATATGTGTTGTTTATAAGTGACCCCTTTTACAGTATTATTTCATAGCAACCTGATAGGTCTAAGACAAACCACTGGTGTTGGATATAGGGTGCTTGTCTTAGTTACTTTTCTCTCGTTGCTGAGACAAAATATCCACCACCCAAAATGAAGGAAGAAAAGTTTTATTTAGCTTACAGTTTGTGGAGGTTTCAGTCCTGGCTGGCTCAGAGGCAGAGTGGCACATGGCAGAGGGCAACAGTTCATGGAGGCAGAACATAGCAAAAACATCCAGCAAAAGGGAGGAACTGCTGGCAAGCAGCCTCTTTCCCTCCCTTACATTGTGAACAGCCTACCAGAGGGCGTGTAGCTTTCACATAATCTCTATGCCTTCCTCTTTCACAGGCTCGGGATGTATGCAAAGTAAGCACCCTGGCTTCCTGCTGAGTCACTCAGCCAAACCTCTAGACTCCCCAAGTTGACACAATGTATCAGCCATAACAGTGCTGCTCTAGGAAAAGAGTAAAAATTTGAAAGCACTTTGAAATTGAGTAATGGACAGAGGCTGGAAGGGTCTTAAGATTCATGCTGGAAAAGCCTGCATTGCTCTGAGTTAGGCGATGAACTTGAAAGCAAAAAGGAGAGGTATAGAGTGGGGTCCTTTCTTCTTGAAGTGAATCTAGGGGTGTACAAGGAATGTGGGTAGAAATAGGAATGACAGAGGCCATTTTGAGTCTCAAAAGTGAGGACCTTGCTTTTGGAAAAAAAGCAAGAGCAGCTTTTTGTTGCTATTTTATAGCATAAGAGAATTATGCTCTTATTCTGATGTATGTCTGTGTTCTAGCATCGTAGAAGGAAGAACTTGTGAGTGATGAACTTGGGTATCTGGCTGGGGAAATTTTTAATCAAAGCATTGAAACTGTGATTGTCTTGGCTTCTCTTGTGTGGTTGCTGTCCAAGGCAAGAGAAGAAAAGGATTTAGAGATAAAATGATTAAAAATGAATCAGAATGAAGTAAAAAAATTTAAGAAGGGAAAACTCATCTACTTGAAGAAAGTGAAACTGTATTTGGGAGACAGCAAGGATGTGATTAAGCAACTACTTGTAAAATGAATATGAATTGATCCACCAAAGGAAGTCAGAACCCTGGGGCCTAAGACAATGGTGGAACTGCTGTGGAGGTTTTTCAGAGATCGCAAATCATCTGTCCCTCCCAGAAGGCCCAAGCTGGGCCACAGAATAATTTCAAAGCTGTGGGCATTTATGAGACCCTGGCTTATGCTTCCCCACACTGCTCTGAGGGTCCGAGTCCCGTGCTCCGTTCCCACATTCTCCACCCAGGGCCTCATCTTGTCCTGACCCCAGTGAAGCTGTAGGGATCCAAGTGCAGCCACCAAGATTTCAAAGGACAGCACTGAGCTCTGCAGAACTCAGGAAGGGAGGAGCTGTGGAGGTGTGGGCACTTAGAGAGCCCTTTTGGAGGGGCTGTCCCCAGGGTTTGAGACTGGGAGAGCTGAGAGAGAGTGACTCCTGCTCAAAAGAGCTGCAGTTTTGTGACAGAGGCTCGGAGCCACCACGGAGGTAAGGCCTCTACAGACAGCTATTGCGGGGTAGCACCCACCTCCCAGCAAATCTTTCTGAGTAGTGCACTGAAGATCCTGCCAGTGAGGCTGGAAGACAGAGCGACTGAGCAAAGAACACTGTTCTCAAGTCTTGGGGCTTATCACTGGGACTTGTTGACCTTTCTCTCCTAGTTCTCCCTTTGGAATGGGGATGTCTGTCTCTGCTTGCTTTCCCTACCTTGGATTTTAGTTGTTGTGGCTTGTATCTAGAGTTTTCCCCAAAGCTTCATTTGGTCATAAGTGGGGCTTCTTGGAAGTAGCTGGATTTAGGGTGCGTGAAGATGGATTAAGGGTGTGTGATAACTAAAGTAGGCCACTGACAGGGTTAGCATGGCTGGGTATGGACAGTAGGAATGCTCACCCTGAGTGAGGGTGGTATTAGTCTTGTAGGCTGAATGGAATAAAGAGAAGGAAGGTTCACTGCCTTTTGTCTACCCTGCCATGGACTGTTCACCCTCTACCATGTCCTTCTGCTACTTGGCCCTGCCTTGGAGCCAGCCAACTACAGACTGAACCCTCTGCAAACTGTGAGGTAGAGTAAACCTTTCCTCCTTTTATGTATGGGGCTGGGGTCTTTTGTCCCAGCAATAACAAAGTAACTAAAACACAAGTACATACCTTGCTTAATTTTTCAGGTTCATAGTTGGAGAGCTGTTTGCTTCAGGATGAATTATATCATGAATCTCATCTATACCTTATTTAGATGATATGTGGTTGAGACCTTACTTTTAAAATTGAAAGTTAATGCTGGGGCAAACTAAGACTTCGGGGCTACTGAGTTGGCATGGATATATTTTTCATGTCAGCAGTGCACGAATTGGGGCAGGGGACTCAGGGCAGAAGGCTCTTGCTTGAACACTCACCAATTTATAATTTATATATAGAAATCTAATCACCAAAAGAATCAAAATGTGATATCTGTTATGTACCTATACCACAAGATGAATATATTTATTATTTATCACAAACATATACTAATAAAAACTTTTAAAAGATAAATTTCATCACAAGTTGATAATATTGGAGAGCTGGCCATTTGGAAAGAGGGTAGGCCTTGGGGACAGAGCCTTTGGGATTGGGATTAGTGCTCAGCAGCGGGGACCCCAGAGACCTGTCACTGTGTGAAAGCACAGCGAGAAGATGCCCTCTGTGAACCAGGACACTCTCACCAGCAGCCACATCCGAAGGTGTCTCTATCTTGAACTTTCTCCAGCTCCAAACTGTTAGAAATAGTTTTTGTTTTGTTTTGGTTATTTTATAAACGACCCCACTTTCTGGTAAGTCATTTATGCTGGCCTGCATTAAACACCAACGAACAGATCCATCCAGTCCTTCATAACTTGTGGCTTCTGCATTTACAAGTTGGCCTGCCTGCTGAAAAATGTATTTGTGACACCACTCTCCCCACACACGGCACAAAACCCAAGTCACCCACACCATATATGTGTGTTCACAGCTGACATCCACAAAGGCCACAGTCTGCCTCCTTGCAGCAACTCTCAGAGTGTCCCTCTTGTGATCTGTTCGGGCCACATTTTTCATCCTTTCATGCCTGTTTGGGGATGATTTCACAGCTTAAAATGGTTCCCTCCCAAGTGTCGAGCAAACTGAGCGCACAGCGCCAGCGCTTATCCGGTAGATAAGCCGTGTTCAGGTCTAAGTTATGGTTCACATTGTGTCCTCAATAAACATAGTCAACATTGTTTTCCATGAGCTCAACATTGACACAGCAGTGAGTATCACTGAAGGTGTCTGTAAACAGAAACACATAAATCAGCATCATATACTGACTGGTTGACTGCCATGTAGTGAGCAGAAGCTCACAGGCAGCTCTACATTTTCTCTAGAAACATTAACTCAGTGTTTGGCAATACAGTGTCTGATGACTTTGTAGCTATTATGGATAATAAGGAGTCATTCTTCTTACATTGCATTTGGAGATTTTCAAATGGGAAAATAAGGAACCATGTCAAACATAACATATATGTCAGTGAAAATATACTAAAAACACTCCAAAGAACTTTAATGAAAATGCAAATCTCCTCATAAATGTGTGCAATGCTACATTGGTATCATCTGACCAAAATAATACTTCTTTTATTTCTTTTCACTGCATAGGTATGCATTTTAGTTCAGTAAATCCTCAGCATAACAAGTTCTATTCCAGGAAAATGGTTTATAAGTCAGATTTGTTCCTAAGCCAACAAAATGAGTCTTGCACAGTATGCTTCTGAAAGTTCACAACTTGAACATCGCTAGGTTCCTAAGTCAGGTACTTACTCTAGCCCAATCTACCAATAAAGCAAATAAAACTGAATCTCTTAATCTTCACATCTTAGCTGCCATTAAGCTGTCTAGTGGCAGTAAATGTACTTAATTATTACAAATCTTTCAGCACTTTTATGTAAGTAAATCCAATTGCAGTCAGTTGGGACTACGCAATATCCAATTCTTAGAGAATCACAGAGTTCCCATCATATACTCTAATTTAAATTTCTTAGGTAAGGCATAAGATATCTTTTTTATTTAGTAACTTGGTTATTGACTACTTTTCTTGACTTTATCGGAGATATACTTTAAATTTGCTAGATAAAAATACAAATTGTTATTAGTTTACTAAAGTGATAGCATTAACCTGTAGCCTCTCTAAAGTCTAAATTATTTGACAGCAATCTATTTACATTATGGCTATATACATAAGTGACTATTTTTATTTTAAGATTTTAAACATTCTTTTGCATAATTTGTATTTAAAATTTTACTCCTGAATATAAATCGAGGACTTCTCTTGAAAAGACTTAGCATTTTCTTTTCAATAAAATATTAACACTATTAGAAATCTATTGATGCCCTTGCTCAATCCCACAGGTCCAAGAATGGGATAATTTTCAATTCAAAAACATAAGAACAGACAATGTCACAAATCCACGTTAATTTTAGAAAAGTTTTTTTTTTTTTTGAGGGCTAATAAGAAAGAAGTGGATTTGGAAATTGGATACATTTTGGATACACTGCATACCCATCTTATTTTCAACTTTGTGGGTTTCACATTTTCCCCGGCTTAGGTCAGCGCTAACAATTTATGCACTTCACAAGGCATGACAGACACAGTGCTGCTACAAGTGCTATTTATAGTAGGGCAGCAAAGTCCTTCAAATGTCAGTGCTCCAGCTTCTCTTAATGCAGGCCCAGAAGCACAGCCCATGTCTCCATTCTGAGGGATAAATGCATGCCGAGCAGGAAATGTATCAGAAAATGAAAGCCAGGCCAGCTTTTTCCTGACCCAGGAGGATATGGCTGGACCAGGAGCATCAGGCTGACCCACTGAGGTACAGGGCAGCACTGCTTTGAGCCCAGAGACAGGAGAGCATCCTGGCCAATTGGCTCTGGGGGAAATAATTGACTCCCTGAGCCTGTAATATAATTCCCTTTAGCTCTGAAATTAAGCATTTCATATTGTGAGTGACTTTCCCAAGCTTATAAAGGAAAAAGTAAAAACAAACACCAAAATCCAAAACTGAAAAAATGAAACATACCTCATTCATTTGTTTTCACTTGTGGATTTAGTGTGGATTCTCAAATGGGAGAATTCAGAATTTCAGCACATATTCACATTTCCTGAGCATTTTCACACATTATCAACCAGACCTTCCCAAAGTTAATTTTAAAATGTAAAATCCAGAGATGGTGAAACATTTTTGTGAATGACCGCTTGAAAAATAGCTAAAACCTATGTATTAATTCTTCAAAAGTTGCAAATTAGAGTAAAAGTATTGTGACCTAAATACCTCATGTAATTGTTATTTATAAAGAAAGAAGACAAATGCTCATTTTTAATTATTTTAAAGGTGTTAGAAGTGGAATGTAACAAGATAATTTATAATGATGAGTGGTATGCTAATATTAGCAGAGTCCCTCAAAAAGACACAAGATTAGTAACACTGGATAATTTTAATTCTAGAACATGGGAAACTTTATCTGAGTAAAGAAAATATTGATGTCTGTAATTACCTGGGGCCAGGGGAAGGGAATGTACGAGCTTCACCGAGTATGAAAGACCTAACCCCATCCAGCTAAACACAGCTCATTGCTATGGCATATCCATAGACTCCCAGCATTCTGAGAAGCTGAGTCAGGAGGATCATAAGTTGGAGTCCAATATGACCAACTTACAGACTTAGGGAGATCCTGTCTCAATCAATCAGTCAATCATCAATCAAACAATCAATCAGTTGCTGGGAATGTAGCTCATTGTGCGGGCCCTGGGTTCAATCCTCAGGACAATAATCATGACAGAAATAAAGTGAATGACCTGGTATCTTTTATTACTGACCTCAGTTCAGTAACTAGAGATTCCATGTAGAGATTTAGTTAAAACTTCCAGGGCTTTAATTCTGCTTTCCTTCTTGGTCTATGTGACCTAGAGGAAGTTATAAAATTATGCTAAATATTGTGTGCTTTGGAGAATCTTTAAGATAGAAAGAATTCTTTATTGTATTTGCAACAGTACCTGGGCTGGGGATGTAGCTTGGTGCTAGAGGTACATTTGCCTCTCCTGTGCAAATCCCTGGGTTCCATGCCAAATACTGTGAAAACTCAGACAAATAAACAGCAAACCACAGTGCCAAGTGCAGTACTGGCTCCGGCCGGGAGGGGCAGAGCTCATGTATTACCACATTCTTCACAGATTAGCACACTGGGATGCCACGCTTGACGGTCCTGTGACCCTTTGTGCTTCCTGAATAATATTTTTGATGATTTCCCTGCTGCAGCTTATTTTCTTTCAAGTGAGGAAGTCAACAAAATATAGGCAAGCAGAACAAAAGGAAAAAGGCCTGTGATTTGGTGTTTGTTTGAAGGATTCAGTGCACTGAGTAATATCTCAGAGTGTCCTGTGTTGTAGAAGCCCCTGCTTGTTAGTTACTTTTCTTGGAAAATCAATTTCAGTTGCTTTTCTTAGTGCAGAGACAAAATACCCTACATTCAAAGTGAAAGGAGGAAAGGTTTATTGCTCAGAGTTTGCAGAGATTTTGGTGCTGGCTCCAAGGTAGAGCGGCATCACCGGGGAGATGAAAGCAGCAGGCAGCGAGCACTGAAGTAGTAGCACAGAATGTGGTGACAGCGGCCCTCTTTCCGCCCCTCACATTTTACTCAGGCTGCACACCCTTGGGGAGGGTAGCACTCTCATCCGGGGTGGGCCTTCCCACTGTCCCCACCCAAATTACCCCAAGCCACTGAGTGGACTAATTTAGTAACCACACACCATTGAACCCAGCACCACACACTTAATCCCAGCACCACACAACTGTACATCCAGCCACTTCTGAAAAGCCCCCCTGTGACTGTATGAGGCTTTAGGGGACATTTACACACAAGTCATGACAGCCCAGGCAGAGCCCTCTCACTGCGCCCTGAAAAACCGGTGGTGCAGGGAGAAGTTGGCAGTCCGTGCAAACATCTGGAAAAAATTCAAATGGTGACTCAAAGTCCTGCATCTGTGCTTCTAATTAAGGCTAACTTAGCATAAGCCTTTGTTTCTTTATAGCTTATAAAGTTGCTGTCCAGGAAACAATATTTATTGAATAGAGGAATTCACTAACCTAATATCCGGTTGAATGCATGTACTCAATATAACCTATTTTTATATCCTTAAATTATCAAATCTCATTAAATTCAACCCAATGTCTACATTTGTAACAGAAGTGTTCCCAATGTTTATATTTTATGACTAGATTTGGTGAGATTCGAAAGAGCTCAACATGAAGAAAATATTCCAATTACTAAATCACATTGCTGCAGTTGGGAATGCATTAGCTAAATCAAATTGAAATAAAGGAGAAAATATGAAGTTTCAGGTATAGGTAAAAAAATAGGAGACAAAAACGGCTTTCCTATTGGCTTCAGGAAGGGCGCACCAGGTGCTGTTGTTAAGGCTGCAGACAGGAGAGGAAGCTTGTGCAGGATATTTGCAGACAACACCTGGGACTTTGAAGACATCAGAGGGTGATGGCAGCATTCTGGTCCCTTCAAATAAGGAGGTGCATGGAGCTCCTGGGGGATATGGGAGAGATGGGACACCAAGAACAAAAAGAAGTTGAAGTGCCACTGTAACACCAGTGAAAGGGAGGGACTCGACCCTGTGACTCCAGCTGGGGGACCACTGTTTGCACCTGAGTCTGGTGTGGACCAGACTCCTTTCATCCACATGTTCAGCGCATCCTGGGGAGGTGACCCAGTTCTGGCCACCTGCTGGGAGAAGCTGGGAGCTGCTGAGAGCAGATGCAGCCTCTCAAGATGCAATCCACCCTGAGTTGCAAACTTTTATAATAGTACAGAACATTCAGAACTTACTTTCATTGATGAGTGACTACCATGAATATTTCATCACTTTGATAACTTGGGAAATAATGGGGTATCAAGGTTATGAAACATTTTATTTAAAAAGTGTAAGGTTAAGGAAAGCTTTGCAGAGCTCAGAAATGTATTTCTTCTTTCCTGTTGCTTGTTTGCTAGTTGCAAAACTTCTGATCTTGCGAACGACTCTAGGGAAACTTCAACATTCTTCTTCTTCATCTTCTTCCCCAGGTTCCAAGCCGAGTACTGTTTTCATTTTAGAGGGTCACTGTTCTGTGAGGTTCTTTGATTTAGTTTTCATGATCTGATGGAAACTTTTCTGTAATTTGAAGCAACAGTAGAATGAGATGACAAATATTCTCTTCTTAAACACTAGAAAGAGTTTGAACTAGAAGGGTGAAAGTGAACGTTATGGTCTTGGGGTCAGAGAAATTCTTGAATGCACACGAGAACTTTTGTGTACAGTGCCAATCTCACTCTAAAGTGCGCTGCACTGTAGTGAAAGGATGCCCGTGCATGTTTGATACCCTTTCCACCTTTTTCCTACTAAATAAAACATAAATGGCCATTGTTAGGATCTCCCATATTTTATGTCGAAATGGCTCAATTGGAAACAAAATTAAATGCTGTTGCCGTGGTATCAACTTGATGGAAAATTCCATTAAAATGAAATAGAAAACCCCATTCAATCAGAAACCAACAGTGACAGAGCAAACAAGCTATGCAGGTGAGATACAGCTAGTTACTTACAAAGGTAGCAGATATAAATTCAACACCCCCAATACACCATAACACAGATGCATGCTGGTGCATAACAGATTGCTCTCAGACCACTCCAATGCATCTATACTAGGCCTTACTGTTGTTGAAAAAGAAGAAAAGAACAAAGAAACAAATGCCTTTCTCTGGTGTCCCCCCACATCAGTCACAGCCCTTGTGCCCACTGAGCATAGACTCAGCCAACAGACACACTGCAGAGAATTTGATAGAAGAGTTCACATTAAGACACAGATGTCTAGCGATGCCCCAGTGTTTGCAGACGTAAAGAGGAACAGTAAGTAACTGAAGAAAAGAAGTGTGAGAGAGGGCCCTGAAGCCCCAGGAAACAAACAGTTCCTGAACAGAGAGCTTGACTACAAGATGAAGCCCTTGAACATCTGAAGTTCACTGCTAGCAGGCACCTGAGTGAGCTGGCCACGGTTGTGGTCACAAAAACACACAGGAAGTGGTAGGCACCGCTACACCGACTGGAGCCCATTCCCCTCTGCACCACACCATCTCTTCTAAGCACAAAGGAAGCCAGGATGAAGCTCCTCACCACGTTAGAGGCCAGCAGAGGCCAAGTTTGAGCTCATCTTTTTATGTGTTTATACTCTGCACTACGCTGTTGGAAGGTTTTGCTTCCCTTTGCTTTTATGCCACTAGGAATGAAAATAGTCAGTTTCCAGACGAATGCTCCTGGATGGAGTCAGAGACAGGTGTGTGTTTTGTAAGAGGAAGGGAGTCTGCAAAGCAATAGTTTCTGTGGATAGATCCAAAAGTGCATAGATGAACATTAAATTGCTTTGTCATTTTTTCTCATGAGTTTCACTCATTTGCTTCCGGGAACCAGTCTATTCTGTTCTTGGTTCCGTCTTTGTTTGTTTTCTTCATGCTCATGCTTTTTCTTCAAAACTTTCCTCTCTGGGTTTTTCTCCAATTTCAAGTTGGGCTATAATGAGGCTCCAGGGTTTAAAGGCAAATTTATCTGAATCACATGACTCCCGGATGGACTTACCAAGCTTACGTGTGTGTGTCTTAGCTATATAATTTCTACAGGAACACAGAGGACACTGGGGTTGTAGATGCAAATAAATTGCCTGCTGCTGTTCATCATTTATATCTCCTGATCACTGGATCAGAAGATGACTAGTAAAAGAGCTTCTGAATGTCAGGATGGGAAGAAACATGCTATAATGAAATGACGAGTCATAAAGAGAATTGAAAAATGCACAGTCATGAGCTGTAAAGGTTTGGCCAAGTTACAGGATGTGAGATGATCATATTTATGCAACCCACTTATTCTAGCTCCTAAAATAATAAATGGTCAGAGGAAAGGTATCACCCAGTGACCAGTCCCGGCAGATGGTGTGCAGGGAAAGATAACAATGCTAAGAAATCGTTGACAGAAATTTCAAAGGCTCTGTTACTTTGCTAGAAATGTGTTTAAGCACGTATTTTTTCTCAACTCAAGACACTGATGTGGAATTAGGTAATTTGTTTATTAATGACAACAAAAATGCTTCCCAAACTCAAGAAATAAACTTGATTTTCTAAAGTACTCAAATTTATAATGAATGGCATTATAACATAGCAAAGGCCTTTGTCAGTGGATAGCAAAGGATTCCTTCATAAATAACATAACTAAAATCATATAAAGTTAATTCCTGTATGATTCTGTGAAGTTCTATAGCAATCATAGGGTCTTAGTTAAAAATAAATGCTATCTTCTTATATAGTAAAGGAGTTTTTATTCCAGTTACCGGCTATAGAAAATCCAATGTAAACACAACATTTTTACTCTTTTATGTGTGCATTAACTAATTTAGTGAAAATTTATTTACTTAAACCACATTTATTAAGTTCCTTCATTATATTAGGCTAAATTCTAGAGGAAAAGAGAATAAAACACATAATCTAGATGTAAAGTACAAAAAGAGATCTATATAATTTTGAAACTATTGATGTATTTACAGTAAATAACCATTCCTTTGTTTCCATAGGGTGAGATTACTTTGCAACACACCTCCTCTTTTACCTTATTGTCTCCAGGCACAATGACAGAGCATCTTTTAGAATATGCACAAATCAAAACATCGAATGCATTCCACACGGAGAGAACAGTGAAATCTATAATTACGTTAGTAACTTGCTGACTGGAGCTTTATTTGACCACTCACTGGGTAAATCTCATGGTTTTCATATATATATATATTTTTTTTTGTCAGATATATTTTTAAACTAAAGGGTTGTAAGTAACTACATAAAAAGAAAGCATAAACCTATGTAAAAAAGTGGACTTGGTTTTAAATTCTAATACTATCTGAGGATTTGCATAAGAAATGTCACTCTTATGAGCTCTGGTTTGAAAAATATATATCACAGTAAAGCACTGCTAATGCATAAGATTCACCCTTAGGAGGTACAGGCACTGTGAAGGAGAAACACTAGGTGATTCTCAAAAAATAACAGCTGTATAATGGTTGCGATGGGTGTGGGTTTCTTGTGACCCCTTCTCATAGCCTGTATTCCATTTTTTTGTCATGAAATAGCTCATATCAAGTAACACAAAGAGATGAGGAATGTACTAGAAACAATGATGGCCGGACACTTCTGGAGACAAGATTGGCACTCGAGCTAAGTCTTGAGGTACATGCCCAGTGTTGAGGGGGAAAATCAGCTATAAGGTCCCCGGGGTGGTGGCAGGTGGTGTGGCCTTAGAATTCACCTCTAGGAGTTTGTCTGTACTCTATCAGCTTCCTAGTAGTTTAATCTCAGGAATGATCCTCAAACTCCTTGAGGTCTCAGTTCTCTCATTTATTAATTAAGGATAGTGATAACATCTATGTCATAACATAGTTAAGAAGAATTAAAAATATCGAAACAAGTGAAGTCTTAGTATTAGAGAATACGATATTCTGTTTATGTTTTCTTAGAGAGAGCAGCATAGAGTAAACTAAGGTTTAGCATCAAACCATCTGAGACAAGTAAAGAAGAAAATAAGAATATAAATTAGAGTGGACAGTGGAGTAATTTTTTTCTAATTAAGGAAAAAAAATGTGTACATGTAGTAGAAAGGGAGAGAGGAGTCATACAATAAGGTTGTGTGCATTAAACCACCCCGGCCCAAGGACCTCCAGCTTCTGTTGGGATTTTAGCCAAAAGGGAACCTGCAGACATCAAGCAGGCTCTGTGAAGAAGAAGCACCAAGGTGATAGAGCTTCAAAAAAATGTGTGCTTTTCACAGCTTCAGAATTCCCTGTCTAATCAGTAACAGCTTATCAAGCATGAGATGGGAGAAAAACAATCACAAGGGCTCCAGATGGAAATGTTTAATGCATATGCAGTTCACAGGATGAATATAAATGGCAGACGGGGTGGTTTTTGGTTAATCTGCTGAATAAAAAAAAGTATTGAATTTGTTCAACTCTAATTAATGAGCAACCAAATATTTGATACAAAAGCAGGCTTAACTCTTTCACAGAAAGTCAACTACCGCTGCTTTGGGAGAGAAAGCTGGCACCGTCTGTGTTGTTTTTTTTATGTCATTCTTTTAGAGTACACTTTGTAGCAGAGGTGAAATCTTACATGGGCTGCAATCAACTCACTCTGCACTGATGAAAAGTATGCAACAATTTACTTAATTATGTAGCACACACGGGAGAAGAATATGCATTATCGGAAATGTTTAACGCTCTTTGAACAAAGGAAGGAAGGTAGACGGGATGTCATTGGCAAGAGAAAGAAGAAATATGAGAAGATATAATAATAAGGTGAATAGAATTATGTATTTCAGTCAGCACCATGTGTCTACCTATAATCTGTGTATCTTCTCCCCATATTTGCACTGTGTACATTTTCCACATATATTGCATGTTCTATGCATGCTAGGATCCTTAAAAATATTAATTTAGCTAATCTTGCAACGGCTCTATGATATAGGTAATATTAGTATGCTTATTTTATAGATAGGTGAGAGGATTGAGGCAAAAAGTAGCTAAGGAAATTGCCCGAGGAAGCTAGAAGACGACTGGGCTGGAATTTGAAACTAATCTGGCTTCTGAGTACTTTTGCATCCAACCATAACTTTGGGCAGCCTAAAATAGAACAGTGACCAAAATAGAAGCTGCAGACATATATGGATTTAAAAAGTGTCCATTGAGAACAGTGGCAAAGGATGGGAGAAAAAGTTAGAAAATATTTTTCAATGACATTGTGAGTGATGCCAAGAATAATATATAATATTTAAGATGTTTATATTTTCCACTTTCATGAAAGTTCTGGCTTTAATACTGAAAATAACGAATGAGTCATAATTTGGAAGACTACATGAAGGAAAAGAATGCAACAGAGTTAGACTCAAAGTAGCTATTTCTACTGGAAGATACCAAGTTGAAGTAACAATTTTATCATAACAAAAGAAAATGCAGGTATAGGAATTTTACTGCAGCTTAAGAATATGAAACTGTCCATTACTGTTGTTTCTTTGTCTCTCATGAAATTGGTAGAAAAATGATAATTTCAGTGTTTATTTTAACGGAGTAAAATGTGCAAATTAAGAAAGCATGTAAAACTAGCCACAAGTGCATTTTTTTCTGTTTTGTTTTGGGTTCTGCTGCTGGGGATTGAGCCCCGGGCCTCATGCATGCTGAGCCCGTGCTATACCACTCACTGGCACATTAGTGCCTCATGTTAATGTTCCTGGAAGGGCGAGAGGGAGGAATAGAGGCCACCTGTGATTGCACAACTCAAGATGTAAATGAAAGTTGCCTTTATAAAAGCATCTTTTAAGAAATTACTGTTTTTGTTTTAAAAGGTGGTTAAACTCTGAGCTGTGGAAATAACAGGGAAGGAAGGAATCTACGAAAAATTAATATTCTCTTTAAAATAAAAAAAGAAAAATTATTTAAGGATGAGACAATATTTTCGCAGATTGAAATTAGTTTTGCTATTTTATGAAGCTTAACGACAAAATATTTTCTTAGTGCTTTCATGAAAACATCTATACTATATTATACTCAGTAAGAGAAGAAACGGTTGTGTTTTAAGGAATTAATAAGTGTTAGAGAAATTAATAAATGTTCCTTATCTACCAGCTGATGGGTTATGGCTATACATGTGTAATATATGCCATTAGAAAAGAATCAGCTCCTTTAAAATGGAAATAACTACTTTGATCTTGACAGTATTGTCATGTTCATCTTGTTTTCTAAATTATAAATCTTGGGGCTGGGGATATAGCTCAGTGGAATAAGCATCTGCCTAGTAAGTGCAGGGTCCTGAGTTCGATCCCCAGTACCGCCAAAAAAAAAAAAATTTATAAATCTTTCATTACTTTCAATATTAAAGCCAGAAGTTCTATTAAAGTGTAAACACTCTAAATATTGCATATTATTCATTGACAGCACCCATAATTTAATGAAACTTACATCACAGAGAGGTAACAAAGAACAACATTCAGAAGGGTTTGGGTTAGTGTGTAGATGCTTTTCCTGGTTAAAATCTACTTACTTTTCTTCAGCAATGAAAATGTAGTGGACTCACAGTTGCCTTAACAGTTACAAATGTCACTTTAAAAGATTAAATTAAAAACTGTATTCCTTATATATTCATAGACCCTCATTATGGGTATTCTGAAAAGCTTTATGCCATGATTTTGCTAATGCTCGATATATTGCCCAAAGAACACAAGACAGACCAGAATTTTTATGATAAAGCTTTACATTGAGTGGAGCTGGGAAAAGAACATGCAGCAATATAATTTGTAGTTTGTGTTATGATTGTCAAGTTTTAGGTACATAGTTATATACAAGCAAAGTATTGAGCCAGATGTGGTAGTGCACATCTCTAATACCAGCACTCTGGGAGGCTGAGGCAGGAGAATGGCAACTTCAAGTCCAGCCTGGACAACCTGTTCATTTATGAGACCCTGTGAAAAAATGAATGAATGAATGAATGGCTAGGAGTGTAGCTCATTGCGAAGGCCCTTCCAAGGAAAGAAAGAGAAAAGAAGGAAGAAAAGAATGGAGGAAAAGAAAAAGAAAGACAGAAATGAGAGAAGAAAGGAAGGCGGAAGGGAAGGAAGAAAGGACGGAAAGTGTTGGAAGCTGTGTAGAAGAGGACCGAGCCCTTACGTTAATCAGCACACAGTGCAAGGAGGAAACGGTAACGCTGTAACCACGTTATCTCAGCCAAATGTAATATATATATAATTAAAGATGTTTTCTTACTCAAAACATGTATCAGTTTACCTAAATGGAACACATATTTAAAATATGATTTATGAGTAGAGTTTTTAATTCTCTGTATTATTTTTCCCAGTAAAAGAAACTTAGAAATTTTATAATTGTGAAGGATCACCTCAAAACTTACCCGTGTTCAACAGAGAGCAGTGTTTCTGTGCCCGTTGGTGGAAATTGACAACTTTCTAAAACAGACCAGAGACCCTTTATCTCGGTTTAATGAACATCCACAGTGTGTGTCCTCAAATAGCTGGGCTATAAATGTAGTGTCTTCGAATACAAGGATAAAAACATTTGAGAATAAGCAAAGTATCTTTATATGTGCCAAGCACGTTGCTGGACTACTTTGAGCTTTGAAACCTTACACCTGCAGGTCCTGAGGATTCTTATCTGCAATTTCACTTTTGGTGGAAATTTATTCATGATAAAATAGGACAAAACACAAACCTCTAGGGCTTTGGTGTCATTTTGCTTCAAAGAACCATATTAACATCATTTAGAAAAGAGTATTTTTTAAAAATTTGACTTACTACATTTCACTTGTGTATTTGTATTTATTTATATCACTGAAACTTACAATAGTTTCTGTACAGGTTACTCAGGATGAAAGTAAGACAAAAAAACAGAACTTCTCCATGTCATAGGCTTTTAAATTACAAACCTGGGGAAATGTTATTTATGCTTGAGGCTACTGTTGGTATTTGAAATGTCACTTGGCCCACCATACAAATAGAGAAGATGAGGAAAACCTCCTAAGAGAGATTAGGATGATGAGGGAGAATTGGTGGTAGCTGTTCCATATGCAGGTGGGAAGAAAAGATATTTTTTGTAGTCAGTGATACCCCTCATCTCTCAGGGGGACGGAAGGCTGACACTTGCCTGTTGAAAGCCATAGCAGAGGCTGACGGAGAGCAGCATCCAAGAATACCGGGCAGAGGATAAATGGAAAGCAGGTGGAGATCACGGGAAACAATAAAAGAAGAAAACTAGGATGCTTTCAGGTAGAGGTGTTGAGGCTGGGCAGATGCCAGTGAATGTCTCAAATTCTTCATCTAGGGTGAAATAGTATGAAATGAAATAACTGCTCAAATCCCATACAGGCATTAAGGAATAATACAATATTAATTTAATCAACCCTCTTGATTCCAAAAGCAAACTCATGAACAAATGAACTATCTCATGTTTACTCTATTATAAAATGCTGTTCAACTTGGAAATGGCATTCTGTGTTTTTGACCTAACCTCCCACACTCTTGCATAAGTCATAATTTACAGCATCCTTCACTGCAATAAGCAGTCTGTGCCAAGGCCTCCATTGAATCCAGTCTTATCAATTTAGTGGACACAGTTTTTTCCCTCATTTTCCATGATCTCATAGCAGCATGCCTGTTGCCCACTTCCATCTGCTCAGCCTGCGGTCCTGCCTCCTTCCTCCTCTGGATTTCCCTTGGTCTGGCTGCCCTTCATCCCATCTCTGTGAAGGTATGCTCCCTGATTTGGCCATAAGGATCCTTCAGGGATTTGTCTTGGAGATTCAGCTCTTTACAACATGTACTTGCTTCTTAGGTAATTGCATCCTACATGGTTTAAATGTTTATTGGCCTCAGGTTTTCCCTCAACACTGCAGCCACAGCAAGGTGTACGGAAGCAGAGAAGATCACATTACCTCTCTCCCATGTCCATCACCCCTAACACATGGCTACCTTTGGCTTACATACTTCAGAGGCACGCCTTTGGGCCTCTAGTGGAATCAAAACCCAGAATCAGCAAGGTGGCTAATAAAGCCGTGTACAGACAGGACCTATCTGACTCTGTCACTTCCTTCCTATAAAGCCACCCCTTTCAAAGTGCTTCAGCCACGTCAGCCTTCCCTTTGTGCTCTTGAAGTTTTGAATATACAATTCTGTACTGGAACATGAGCCTTGCTCCCACCCTCAGCTACCTCCCAGTACTCAGTCCAGTCATCCCCTCCGAGGAGAGTGGTGGTGGTCCTATGACACGTCTACTGCAGCAGCCTGTTTGTTATCACTGAAAGCTGTAACATCTTTGCCATCCCTGCTCCCGGAGAGGTCAGCACACTCTTGAAGTCACATGTCCGTGGATGCATGTGACCCTCGGAGCACCACCACTCTCCAGGATGAGGGCAGCTGCAAAAGCTACCTCCGTGGCTCTGATTTTCACACCAGATTCACCACTGAGGACACAGTCTGTTTTTCCTCCTCTGCAGGCATTAGTCAGCTTTCCCGCTGTGAAAATTACCCGACCCCCACAACTTAAAGGAGGAAAGGTTTAATTAAGCTCACGGTTTCAGAGGTGCCAGTCCATGGTTGTCTGGCTCCAAGGCAGTAACCTCATGCAGAGAGGTGTGGTGGAGCAAACCTCCTCATTCTGTGGTGATCAGGAAGCAGAGCAGAGGGAAGAGCTTCAGCAAGAGAGAAATCCTGCCATGACAGGTCCCCAGGGAACCCCTTTCTCTAAGTGGGGCCCACTTCAAAAGAGCACATGCAGCCATGAAGGTCAGTAGACTGATCCACTAATGAGTACAGTGTCTGACATGATCCAGTTACCTCTCCAGTCAAACTGGCAATTAAGATTCACCAGCACACTACACATGGGCCCAGGCCAATCTTAGTACCCAGTTGCTTCTCACTTATTTAACTGGATAAACAAATCTTATGGAGTATTCATTTATTCAAGAAATCGGTGAACACAAATGAATGCTGGATAAACTAATATTATCTATTATCTATATTAAAGTTGTCGATACAGATGGCCAGAACTCCCATAAATTACATGAAACAAAATATGTCAGTCTCTTGCCCAGAACTATGTGTAGCAGTGCTTTTTCCTCATGGATGAACTTTCTGGTTCATTCATTTCATGCTTCTTCCTCAGTCCTGGCTACCCTTGTCTTCTTTGTAACCTGTCTCGTTTTTAGTCAGTTTTACAGATCTCCCTTTAAATGTCACTCTCTCAAATACAGCCAGAGAATATTTGTTAAATGAATGATGACCCTATTAAGCATTTATTGATTGCTATAATTAGGTGCCAGCCAGCATGCTAGGGCCTGGGGTTACAAAAATTGATAGGAAACTTTCTCTGCCACGAGGAACTCATTTCATATTTGTGGATGGCAGTCATGTAGAGAGATAATTAAAGCACCATATAAATGGCACAAGCTGGGGAAGCGCCTCCTGCTTGTTGGGAGAAGCCCAGGAGAGCCCTGCTGTTGTTAGGATAGAGGTGGTTGGAGGAATACACGTACCTCTTTTGCAGGATAATCTGCTTTCTCTCTCTTAGCTGCATGGCCATGACCATACCACCTAATTACTTGTTAGCAGGAAGAAACATTCATTGCTTCAAAACAATGCTGGAGACTTTATCTTCTGGTGAACATAGAACTGAACACTTTGAAGTGCCATTTGCCGGGGAAATCATAGGCCCCAGAGTGTCTGTTCCAAGGCAGTGTGGAATTGTGTTACACAGAAAAATGGAAAGAAAGTGGCTAAGGTGGGTTAGCAGGAGGAGATCCAGTACGAGGCCCAGAGAGATGAAACATGCAGAGAGATATAATGAGGCCCTGGGAGAAAAGAGAAGCTGGACCATCCACTGTAGGCCTGGGCCCGAGGGAAACAGCTCCACACACACATACATACAGGCAGCCAATCGTAAATTTTTTTTTTTTTTTGGTTATTCCTCTTTTGAAAACAGAGATATCTATTATTCTAAATTGTTCTGTTCCGATGTAAGTCAATCTGAAATGAGGCTCCTCCAGTCATTCCTGAGGTCCTTAAGCTCTGGATGTGACTATATGCAAGAGAAATTCGCATAAGCTAAAGCTGCCAGACATGCAGTTCCAGCTCTGTGAAGGAAGTCTTGTCCTGCAGTGCTAATTGTTCTTCACAACTCATGCATCCTTACACTCCCCACATCCCAGCAAAGCTATGTGACTTTTCCATTCACTGGCAAATGCAAAGGCTTCTGAGTTCCCTGGAGTCCCATTTTAGACAACACAGGCAGGATACATAGCGAACAAGGGCTGGAGTCTTAGCATTGTGTGAGGTCTGCATCAGATCAGGTATTGAGCTCTCTGCGACCTAGTAACTCTCAGCTGGAAATATCAGAATTCCTCAAACAGTGATCATTAACATAATGGTATCTTTCAGAGTATTTAAACCTTGAAAATGGGCTACCAATAGGTATTTTAGGCTCTAGAAAAATTGACAGTTCATTTTACCCCCAGCAGATACATTCTTTCTCTGCTTCTATATGTATGCCTGTTTATATTTTTATTCAATTGTTTCAGGTAAATCTAATCTCCTTCACAAAAATTGTGATTTCCATGTGAAAAGAGACTGTAATATACTTAATTTTATCTCTGGTTGTAGCCAAGCAAAACATATTTTCTTTAAGGTTAAAAAACAAAGCACATGAAATTGCAGTATGCCAAGAGCATAGTCTTGAAATGGTCTATTTTGTTTCATGTTAAAAAGAGATTTTCAAGCAAATTGTTTATCAGGGTGACGTTAATAAAACAAATGCTGAAGCTGCAGACATATCTCAGGCATTACTTACAGCCAAGACTGTCGGGGGTTCTATAAAAGTCCATCTGGAACAGGGAGATTATTCCTCTAGAGCTGTGCTACTCAGTACAAAATGTAATTATTTAATCACATTTAAATTAGGTAAAATTAAATAATATAGAAAAATTCGCTTTCTGAGACACACATTCTAAGTCCACAGTAGCTAAGTCCAGTGGCTACTGTTTTGAACCCTGCACACACAAAACATTTCCTCTAGTACTTCTGTGGCTCTGAATAATTCTTACTGAGTAAGTGAATACTATGGAATTTTATGTATTCAACAAATGAATGTTGAGTTAATGAATATTATTTGGTATTTTATATTAAAGTTGATACTGATGACTTGCAAAAATATTTCACTACCAAAACTTAAATTAGATGATCTTTCTCTAAATATTGCAAAGTAAAGAATGCAAGTTACATTGGTGGCATTAGTGCACCCCTGTAATTCCAGCTCAGCTCATAGTCTGGATCATTTTCCTCATCTCCTTCTTCCCCTTCCTCATCCGCTTCTTCACCTTCTTCATCATAATCGTCGTCGTCATCCTCAATAGCTTCTCCGGTGAAGTACAACACTGATCTTGGGATTATGTGCTCACATAAAAAGTGACCAATTTCAAAGTCTGCAGCCAGGATAGCTTCAGCATCATCAGCCAGATCTCCACTCTCAGAAACTTCAGGAGGAGCAAAAAAATTCCAGCTCAGGAGAGACTGAGGCAGGAGGATTCTATGAGTTCGAGGCCATCCTGGGCTACTCAGTGAATTCAAGGCTGGTTTCAAGCATAAGGATGTACAGTCTCAAAAAAGTGAAACAAAACATCAAAACAAAACAAAAAACCAACCAAGTAAAAAACAAATATCCATTTTAATAAACAGCGTTGAGGTTAGTAACTAGAGTTATTGGGTCTTGAATCTATGACTATCAAAGTGGATTCACTTTTTCTATCTCTGCTCAATGCTCATAGTTCATCAAACTCTTATTACATTCTTTATGTAAACCCTTCCTTTTCCTTCCCTATTGCAATGGCAAAGAGAAGCACTGAAATGACACTCAGGATTTGGAGGCAGATTTATTTATATCAATGGACACTGATCGGGATCACTCTCAAAATATCAGGACCTGATCTCTGGTGCTCTAGGGCTTATACTAGAAAAACAAGCAGGAAGTACAGAGCAGAATGGCTTGTCAGTGGAGGATTGGTTTATACAACGTGCATCACAGTGACCAGCTGTTTCTAAGAGACAGGAGCAACCAGAACTGGAGCAGGAGCTATTACCTGGGCAATTAAGAAACTGAAGTGTGATGGCTGGGGGGCATTTTCTGCTACAGCCCCTCCTCCCTTCTTATTTCCCTGGCAGATCTTTGCTGGGCATGTTATAAGTGATCTTCTGAGACAAAGCCCAACTAGAAGCAGCAAAATAAGGGTTGTCATGATCCTAGGATGGGCCCCAGCTAAGCTCCCCAAGATTGTCTTATTACAGAGTTTTTCCCTAAGTTGTTTTTAGGAAGAGACATAATTTAAGCCTGTCTGTTCTGTAACATTACTCGCACAGGGGAATGAGGGAGTTAATCTGATCTATGAGAATGTCCAGTGGGTCTTGGATGCCCATCACATCTTGGTCAAGTGTTTCATTGGTTATTCTAGTTTCTTGGGGCAACCATACAAAGAGTTTAAGGCAAAAACTACAGCTAGCAGGGGGTCAGGGAAGCAAGGACTGGGGTAAGCAGCTTGAAAAGACACACAAATCAAGGGAAATGGATACGGAGCAATCCTGTGAAGGTTGTCCTCAGGCTTCAGTTATATGTGGACTGGCCAGTGTCCACAGTGACCGGAGCAGGGCTTTGAGTGTGCCATCTCTTCAGAGTGAACTTTCTGGTCCAGGTGAATTTTTCAGTGGATCTAAGGTTGGATTTCTGAAACTTGTAGAGATAGTTAATAAGCACTTGGCTTATATGTATGTGAGTTACAAGCTGCTTTTGACTTTTCTAGAGCTTTGTGGCCTGTTTGTTGTATGTAGTTTTATTTAACCTAGTTTTTTAGTTGCCTCTGCTACAAATGTAGGGCCATTGTCACTGTCAATGATAAAGCATAAGCCATACCTAGGGATGGTTTTTTTTACAGCAAGATCCTACAAACTTTTGTTGTCTCTTCAGTACAGATATGGAATGGGAGGTCAGGGCTGGTGACACAGATGCTGAAACTTGAGTTGGCTGCAGGGTATGGGTGCCAGCTCTGCAGCTTGAGTTTGCAGAACATACAGTCAGGGTAGGCCTGGCTCTGCATTGTTGGTGGCAGGTTTCTAAACAGCAACAGGAAGCAGTAGAAGGTGAGCTTTGGCCAAAATAACTTTGTCCAAGGTGACCATAACATATCTAGCGTGCCGTAAGAGAGCTACTTCCATCCATAAACAGAGTGTACTCAGCATCTGTCAGAGGGGTTCACTTTTTAAAAATCTGATTGGTTTGAGAACAGTTTATCAGTGTCAGGCAGTCCTGGTCTGTTGGGCTCAGCTCTGTGGGAAGGTACATGGTAGGGCTGAGTTGTTTGTTGCTGAAAAAGTCAGACAGGGATTTTTGCATAAGAGTTCTTGGTACTGAGTGAGGCCCAGCAGATCATATGGTACCTGGACTATTAGGTCTTTGCATAAGGTGAGCTTGTCAGCTTTCTTGATCAGAAGGACAGTGGCTATTTCAGTGTGGAGACAAAGACAGAGGCAGCCCTTAGTGACTGAATCCAAGTATTTGCACAGGTGGCCACCGGGTGCTCCTAGGGGCCAACAGTCTGAGTATGCATCATCGTTTTCGTGAACTCAAGAATGTAGATTCTGTAGAAGCCAACAGTGCCAAGAAATTAGTGGATTTCTTTTTTTCTTGTAGCCAGTTTCTGTCAGATCTTGTAGCAGAACTTTTGTGTCTTTCTAGGAAGATGTTTGAGTGTTGTCATCCAGAAGTTTTTTTTTTTTTTTTTTTTTTTCTGAAAGGAAACATGTTTTGAACCTTTGGGAAGCTGATTCCAGGTCAGCTGGCTTTTGAGTCCAGAACTGGGGGTCTTTTCATTTAAAGGTAAAGAGGGGCTGGCTGACAGGAGACAACCAAAGGCAGATGAAGGCATTTTTAAGGTCTAAGCAAGTATACCAGTAGGCTGTGGGTCACAGAAGACTGAGGCAATATCTATGGCAGGCAGTCATGCTGGCATTGGCAGCTGAGAAATCTCAAACTGGCATTACAGGCAGGAGAGGTGTAGTGTTGAAACTTCTGGATGCATGGTTAAAATTTCTAGCCAAGTCTTTCCTGTCATGGGATATTGTTTGTTGCAGGAAGGGCTTGCCCTGGGGTGGAGTTTCACAATCAGAGGCAAGTGGCTGATGGCCCAATCTCAGGGCCCAGGGAAGACTGACAGCATCGTGGAGCTGGAAGGGACACAGAAACAGGCTGTCTCAGAGTGGTCAAATCTGTTGTTAAGGCCTCCACAAAAGTAGTGTGAGAGTTCGCAAACCCTTGTGGCAGTTGAATAACAGTCCAAAACGGTGTATAGGTTGGGAACCACATAATGCAAGGTGATGGCCGCATTGTTGACTGCACAGAGATCTTGCCCAAGGTGATTAACAGTCTATCAGGCTGATGTGTGGCTGCATGTCTGTTTGTGCTTCCTGTGACATCTGACAGCAATAGGGGTCACTGTGAGTTTGCATGGTTGATGGCCAGTCCAGAGGCAAGTCTTTAGTTTAAGGATTATGCTTATCTGTCTCAGGTTGATTGCCTTCCTGTCAGGAAGCAGAGTTGAAAGTTCAGGGTTAAAGGAGAGGGAGGTTGACTGGGTTGGTGCAAAGGAGACAGTCATGTCTAACTTGAAGAGGAGGTCTTTTCCCAGAAGTTTCAAAGGGACCGCTTTACACAGGAATTCACGTCTGGTGAGATGTCTTCTAAGGCTGGAAGTATGTGCCTGGCAGAAGAGGCAAGAGTCCCAGTTGCCCCAGTGATGGTACTGTGAGCTCCTGGTGGCCCAGCTGAAGAAGGGAGCCTGATATGGCTTAGTCTGAGCCCATCAGACTGATGAAATGGTTCTCATTTGATCCAGGTTGAAACTTTTGAGAGTTGTCTTTTGATTGATTGATTGATTGATTGATTGATTTTGTTAGTAGCCATAGTTCTCATAACTCATATCCAGAGCATATGGTTTTCTATCAGTCTGGATTTTCTCACAGAGATCAGGTGCTTTTCTAAAATCAGGTTTCTGGGTTACAGTAGTTTATGAGCTTTTGCAGCCCTTTTAGGTGTTTTTGAGAAGTACTCAACTGGGTTGTTTCTCAGTGATGCAACCTTTGGAAAGGCAGTGGCAACTCATTTGTCAGGGCTGACAGTCCAAGTTTTCCTCAGTCAACATGAGGAACTCAGAAGGAACTTCTGATAGTCATGTCGGGTGGGCATTAGATGATGCTATCTGAGCAGAATAGAAATAAGTGTGAAGCACAAGGTTCAGCGGGAGGCCTAATGCTGGCAATGGCTGGCTGGAACCAGCACAACTGGCTGAGGTAGGTGAATTTGGAGCGGGAAGTGAAGCTATAGGAGTGGCAGCAACTGTGGCAGCTGATATGGGTGCCAAGGCAGATTCTCAGGAAAAATGGGCCTCTTCTTTTTTTCTTTGACATGCAGAAAGTAGTTTAGTTTCATTTTTAACTCCATAAAAGCCCTTTTTATCTGCGGTCATGGACTATGGGTTTTGACTATTTAGTTCCAAACTCTGACTTCCTAGTGTGTGTTGTGTACTCTTTGCATGATGGCACAACGAAGGGTGGGTGCCCCTCAGAGAGAAATCATTCAGATGCCCACCTGGCAGCAGCCCTCGTGGGGATTTAAGCTTGACTTAGCTAAGGAGGGTGCAAAGCCTCACTTATGCCAAATGTCAGTAGCCACAGAACTTCAGGGAAGGGCCCATTCAGCCACTGTGACCAGTGCTTCCCAGTCTTGGTGCACGGATGGAGCAGTCTATTGCTTATACTGTCTGTTCCACTCACTCACACAATTATTCAGCAGGCACTGAGATGTTGAACATTCCAACCCCCTTCCCTTGAGGGTGGTTTTAACTAACAAGAGTTGATCAAGCTGTTCTGCTGGAATTGAGGAGGACTGACAGACTGACTAACTGAGGTACCCCCGGGGGTCCTACTGGAATCAGGCAGGCAGGCAGACATAGACAGATAAAGGGATTGCATCCTCCTTCCTTTGAGGTCCAATGTGAGCCACTTGAGTGGGAAGCCAGAAATTTTCCTTCAGATCTCAAGGAGATTTGAGAATATCAAGGGAATTCCTTCCCATCAGGACCTGGTGAGGTCCTTCCTCCATCTGCAAGAACCACAAGTACTGACCAAAGAAGTCAGCATGGTTGGTCTTCCTGGCCAGTGCACCAGATGCAACGGCAAACAGAAACAATGAAATGACATTCAGGATTTGGAGGAAGATTTTTTTTTAAGTTGAAGGGTGCTGATCAAGATCATTCCCAAAGTATCAGACACTGATCTCTGGTGGTCTAGGGCTTATATGGAATAATCAAGCAGGAGGTGTAGAAGCAGAATGCCTCTTTCAATTGAGGATTGGTTTATACAATGTGCTTCATAGTGACCAGCTGTGCATCACAGCGATCAGCTGTTTCTAAGAGACCAGAAGCAACCAGAACTTGAACAGCAACTATTACCTAGGCAACTAACACACTGAAGTATTTTAGCTAGGAGGGCCATTTTCTTTTACTCTACAAATAAATTTCTTACTCTATTCTTGAAGAAAGTCCTAGAGCTTATTTTCCACTCAATACAATTTATAAGGAAAAAGAAAAGAAAAACTAAGAGAATGTATGGAAAGCAGCATTCTGCGATGGACACATTGCCCTCTGTCTCTTGATACACATGACCTGTACAGTACCCGCCCTTTCTTTGTGTGTGGGACCTAGGAGCATGATAGGTCCACTCCACTGATTATGGTCCTGTGATCCAGAAGAGTGAAGGAACTCTGCAGATGCATTTTAGATCTTCATCAGTCAGGGATCCACTCCAGGAATGGAACCAGGACAACACATGGACGTAAACATTTATTTCCATGGCTTGGTTAAAATGTAATATGGTGGAAAGAGATAGTGAGACAAGATCAAAACCTGCAGAGCAGGTTTGTAGGAAGAATAACTGAAAGTTCTTGGGCAGAAACTCTGTCCAGAGGCATAATTTAATTTTCCTTGGGTGTAAATTCATCTCTTCTCTTAAGCCTTTTTAATTGATGGCACCATCACCATTTAGTATTGTACATAATTTACCTTAGTCAATTTGTAAAAGAGACTAAACCCATATGTAAATACTTTCCTAGCAATACCTTTATTAATGTTTGATTGACTGCCTGGAGATTAAAGCTTTGCCTATTAGGCACATAAATGTGACCAGTTCAGTTCCATAACCAGTTGATGGTTTTGTTACTCAGAAAGACAGAATTTTCAAGTAGACGATTCACTCAGGTGACTCCTTTGAAAAGGTTGTAAAAACTTGAGGTTGGAAGTGACAAAGACTACCCTGTTGTTAGTGAAGAAGCAGCTGCCATGGGCTCTAAAGGCTGCTACGTGATAAATTCTTTCAGCAGTGTCGAGCTTGCACAAAAGGCCCCAGCCTCGGATGAGACCACAGCTCCCACTGAACCTTGCCAACCCCAGGCACCTAAGGCACCGTAACAGTGATATAATAAATATAAAACTAAAGCCATGATTGTGCTGCATTTCCATAAAGCATAATAAAGGAACATAGACTGAAACAGGAAAAGAATCTAGAGAATGGTGAGCTTGACACTTTATAAGTTATTTCACATAACCCTCATGGTCATTACACCTCTTACCAATCAAAAATCTTATTGTTCGCCTATAATCCCAGCATTCAGGAGGCTGAGGAAGGAGGATCATTGTGAGTTCAAGGCCGGCCTGGGCTACGAAGTGAGCTCAAGGCCAGCCTTAACTGCAAAGCGAGACCCTGTCTCAAAAAGACAAAAGAAGGTCTTATTGTTTATCTTTAGTGATAATTTTATTTTGAAAGATTACAAGTAATTCTCCTGAAGTGACGTAGTACCCCTAGGACACAACACTTGCATTTCAGAGAGCTCAGAAGATCCTTGCTTGGGGACACAGGATTATGTACAGTGGAAGAGTTTTGTAACTGTTGTCCCTATTGCATTGTAAGTATTGCAACCCGGTAGTGCAAAGAGAATCATGATGAAATAGTGTTCACTGTGACAGCCATACACAGAGTTGATCCAGTTGGCTATAGATTGTGTTTCCCCCACCCCCAAAACTCCTGTGTTGACGTCTAATTCCCAGGGTGGTTTGCTCTGGAGGAGGGGCCCTTATTGAGATCACTAAGTCACAAAGGTGGAATTCTTATGAGGGGTATTAGGGCCCTGACACGAAGAAGCCAGAATGCTAACTTGCTCTCTCCCAACACAAGGAGAAGCACAACAGGGTCTCCCTCAGCTCCTGCCCCTGCTGCGTCCCTGAGCTTTCTGTTGTTTATAAGTCTCATACTTTAAATCACTTTGGTACTGAAGACCAAACTGTCTAATACATAGCTTTATCAATAACTAAGAAAATAAATATGCTTCATGGTTGAGGCTAGGCAAAGTGAACCTATTTTATGATTTATATCAATATTCTTCCTTTGAACTATTATGCTACTATTATGAATTTGTGCACTTTGCTCAAATTCATTTTCCCTGTAAGAAAAGACCAGGTTATGGTCTGCAGGAACCCAAACACTTAGGCTGTAATTGGAACTGGATGCAGCAAGAATATTAGGAAACTCAGAATCTCCTGTAAAATTGATAAAATCCAATACATCAGACATTTTTACCAAACATATCTATAAGGAAAATCAATCTTCAACAGGACATAAAATTATAGAGTTGTAATAAGAGAAGCTCATCCACGAAGCAACTGCAGCTCCCCTGGGCACCAAGGGCCAGCACCCTGTAGTTATCTGTGTTGTTCCCAGCCTGGCTTTGGGAATCAGTGGTGAGATTCCAGTTCTGCAGTACTTCGTCTGCACCAGGCACAGAAGTGTATGAAGTAATTTTACCACTGGCAACCACCTGCTAGAAGTTATAGTCTCCTGACATCATTAGTTCAGTGTCAAGAACCATTATGGATCATTAAGAAGACTTTTTTCTTCTCTTCTACTTAAATAGTAGGTCACTGTGACCTTGGTTGCCTTCCTGAATTTGTACATGAAGCTCCAGCTGCACATGTCAAGATTTTGTTCTTAGACCTCTGAATTAACTTGCAATGTTCTCCCCTATAAAAGTGCCTTATTGCCCTCCTCATGCTTTAGAGTTTGAGAACTGGATGGATGTAAATTAAAAATTATGAATGCAGATGACAAGAAAAAAAATCAACTTCTCTTTAGATTCCTGGTTCTCATGTCCTCTGACATCTAAGTGAAATCACAAATGTATTTCTAGTCATTTTCACTTTAAAAAATACAGTTGAAAAGAAGGAGTACTTGGTTTGTGTGCTGCATATTTTTGACCTGCTAGGGCTAGGAGTTCTGTAAGGCAAGCAGTATGTGTCTTGAAGAAATTGATAATACACATGATGAACAGAGATGCCATGAACTTCTTATAAAGTCCTAAATATAGAGCAAACTGCAGATAAAATTAGTAGAGTGTATGGGGGAAAATTACTCATCATCCACATCAAAGACATGTAGTTCAATTTTGTGTCTGTCACTAAGTGGCTAGTTGGCAACCAAAAATTTACAGCTCATCTGAATTTCTCTTATGCAGTGGTAGTGTTAAGAATTGAAGAGATCGCCCAAAATTGTATTAGGGAATCATACTTCTTCAATTTCTTGAAGAGTTGGACCTAACAGGATCATATTTATATGTTAAGTTTGCCTGCAATTTAATTTCATTCATATCTCATGTATTATTTGATCTAGAGCACAAAACAATCTCTAAGTGAAGATTCAAATGTTTCCTACATATATGAGAGTTTCTATGCTCATGATATTTTCTGTTAAACTTTTCAATCAACATTTAAACACAATAAAGAAAAGCAATTATCACCTGCACCTTATAAATAAGGATCCTGAGTTCAGAAAGGATTCATCTAAGGTGTCATCATAAATTGGAAAGGAGACAGGATTCGGATAAGGGCCTACATGATAGATTTCCTCTACACTCATGTCAGATTCATACCTAGGATTTTCTATGAGATGCAGAAATAAGAAGAAAAAATAGGAAAGAGCTACTTAATTTCAGAGACATTTGAGGGCCAAGTGTTATATTTTCCACTGGGTAAACTGAACATTTTTCATTTTTATACTTTCCAAGGAATTGAGCTCTGAAAATTTTGCAAAACACTCATGGATTTATAGAGTTTCACTATAAAAAGGTTTGACTTTCTAGACAGAAATAAGGTCAATTAAATCTTAAGGAGTCCTGAAGAATTTGCTACACACAGCTACATCAAAGATGAGAGGAATCATTTTCATTCTCTACAGATCTTTCTTCTTCATTTCTCTTTATTTAAAGATACATTGACATCTAATAGGTTCCTCTACAATTAGCTAAATGTTTGGTTGAGTACTTATGGAAAAATATACTATTGATTAGATATGGGGGAGAGGGAGGAAGTCTGTGTGTATTGACGAGAACTCAAGTAGTCCTCGTCTTCCACCAGAATGCTCTGGCAAGAACAAGGCAAACATCAGACCTCTACAGAATGAGGGTCTGGAAGAGGATTGTTCCCCATCATTCAGCAGAGGAGATGCTACCCTTTAATCCAGGAGCTCACAGCCTCTGGTCACACAGTGGACACGTGTTTGTGGTACAACTTTGCCAGTTGAGCCATGTATGATGTGGGAGAGTGTTTTTCCTTTGGCTTTAGAGCATGAAACAATTTTTTCTGAATACTTGTCATAAAAATTCTGATATATCAAGGTAGTCGACATTGAAATTTTAATAAACTTTTGTTAGTGCTCATGCAATACTTCATGTTAAAAAATCCAAATTTAAGACATTTTAAATAATAGTTATTAGCAAATCAGAATTTAATATACAAATATTATAACAAATATTGTATCTAACTAGGAGTGGTGGTGCATACCTGTTATAACAGAGCTCTGGGAAACTGAGGTAGGAGGATTCCACGCTTGAGCCCAGCCTGGGAAACAGTAACTTGTTAAGACTCTGCCTCACAATTTTTAAAAAAATTAAAAAAGAGTGAGGTTGGAGTTAAATGTGAAAGACTTGACTGGGGATGAGAGTGCTGTTGTGATGCCTACCGGTACCATAACATTTCATTTCAAAAGGTGTAAATGCTGAATTTAGAAACCACTAAAGAGCATTTGTTAAAGATTTGGAACACTGTTAATAGCAAACCTGCATCCTGTGTACATTTTAATGAGCTGTCCATTCTAGTTCTTTTCCTGTCTCTTCTCCAAGATACTGTAATTCTCAGCCAATTTATATAACTTTGCTTATCCACAATGTTAAAATGATCATATAATTTTGAGAAATCAAAACTGTGGATTAATAAGAGTAATTCTCACAAAGATTTTGATGGCATTGACATGCTGAGCCCCAGGTGTTCTTTGCAAACATACTTGATTCTAAAACCTTATGCCAACTAAACTGTAAGTATTAAAACAGTTTTGACTATCATTTCTGATTCTCATATGAATACATTTATTATTAAAGATAGCTTACACATGAGTACAACCTACTCTCCTTCATTCACTACAACCCTTCCTACTTCTGGTGAGTTTACAATTGTTCTTCTGCATTTTTCAAGAGAGCAAAGACTCTTCTTACCCCCTCAACTATGTATCAATTATGTATGCAGATGTGCAAACAAACCCATTGTATTCCATGTCTGTGGCTGTGTCATTATTCTTTTGTAAAACTTTCTGAGCAGTTGCCTATCTATTCGGCACAAACTCAGTTTGCATAATAGATAAAATAGGGACTCCTTTCTTCAAAAATATTTCACAAGACTGACTACATGTGAGTATGATGCTTTTTTCAATACCCTCCTACTGATGGAATTTTAAGAAGATAAAGGAAAGTCTGCACATGTACACAACAAAATAGTACCCAGCTAAAAGAAAGAATGCAACTCTCTCATTTGTGACAACCTGGTGAAGCAGGAGGACGTTCTGTTAAGTAAACCAACCCAGGCACAGAAAAACAAACACTGCACATTCTCACATATATGTAGATTCAAAAGTTCTCATACAGGTAGGCAGTTGGATGCTGGCTACCAGGGGCTGGGAAGAGGAGGAGGGAGAGATGAAGGGGAGATGTTGGTCAAAGGATGCATAATGTAGATGAACAAAGAATATGTTCAAGAGATGTATTGCATAGCTTGGTGACTGTACTACACAACCACACATTGTAGTCTTGAACATGCAAAGAAAATAATAACCATATAGTGCAGTGTTAACAAATTAACATTTGTTAATTCACTTAAACCTTCCACGGTTCAATTAGAGTTCAAAACATGATGTTGTACACCTTAAAACACATAGTTTTATCAATCTATTTAAATAAATAAATAGCAAGTTGCTTTTAAAAAAGGAATGGATATATATGTACCATGGCTGGTAAATAACACAGTAGCACCAAAATGAGATCCAGTACAGTTCCTGTCTTTATTCCTTGGAGAGTGGTCTCAGGGGAGTTACCTTCCTTTTTTCAAGAAGCTCTTTGTTCTTTGCCTACAAATTTAAAGGCCTGAGAGGACAACACGGTTGGGAGTCCTCGCCATAAACCTTTTCCTGCTTCATGACTGCTGTCTCCTGCTTTTCGCAAAGTCCGTCCTATCAGGGAACCTCTCTTATGATTATGGGAAAGCATATTTTCATCTGAATGCAACTCCTTATAGAAAATAGTACTAGCCCACATGTGCACTGAAAACTCATTTCCATGCTTACTTCATGTTTAAAAAATTATTTCTTACGAGGTTACGAACAGATGTGGGGTAATAAATTTCATCTTGGAGTGGAGGCTACAGGAAGCACAGTGATCTCGCGTGCTACCAAAATGAAGCACAGGCAATGGGAACCACAGCAACAACAATAACACAGCTAATACCGGTGAGTGTTTATCTTAAGCCAGTCTTTGTGTTAAGCACCTTACATTTACAGTCTGAGTTAATCCCCATGACAAATCTGCGGAGTAAGCATTATTGCAGCCATTGTGAGGTGGCAGACACGGGGATTGCAGAAGGTTAAGTAACCATCTCCAATCACCTATTAAATAAATGTGCCATTTACATTGCACCTAAACCCAAACAACCATCTTGTTTCATTGTATCACAGCACTTATTATAAAGAATAATGTTGCATTTTGAAGTATGGGAAACATGAACGATCCTAGCACATACATTTTCTGTTCAAAATTGAAGAGTGACACCGTCGGGAGAAATTTTGCAAATGGATTGTATGCATATCTGTAACATGAAAGTCACACACGGCTGTACTAGAGATGGAGGAAAACAAATTACTTGTTTAAAAATTTATAATACACTAAAACATGTGTCTGGTTGCTTGCAATGAGTGTATTCTTTCTTCTGTTGGTCTAAAGGTGGACCTCCACCCCTACCATATAGCATACTCCTCTAGTTTTATATTTTATTTTAAATAAAGTAACTGGTTGCTCCTTGGGGGTAATTATTTACAGGTAGAAAATGAAGGGCTCTCAGATGGATCAATGCCCAAGTATGGCAAAGCAGCAGCAGTGGCCCTGGGCTTGGGAAAGGAGAAGAATGGGTAGGGACAGTCTCCGTGGACAGCAAACTGTGAATATACGATAAGACCTTAGATAGGAAGAGGCCATGGCTGGCTTAGTTTGAGTTTCCGGGCTGGGGATATAGCTCAGTGGAATAAGCGCTTGCCTAGCAAGCGCAGGGTCCTGAGTTCGATCCCCAGTACCGCAAAAAAAAAAAAAAAAAAGGACCAAAATACTTAGTTTGAGTTTCCCAAAAGAACACCAAGATGATAGCTTGTAATTACCATTGTTGATAAAGGCCTGAAAATTTCATGTACGCCTGAAATTATAAATAGAGATTCAAATATTGCATGTGTCTGAAACCTATATGCTTTTAAAGCAAATTATGTACAATTTTTTCACACATTGGGCTAATGACCTTTAAAAGCAACCTTTTACTGTGGTAAGAGTACAGCGTGAGATCTGACATGTTGTCTGCATTATTTTGTCCAGAGGTGCAGTACTATGTGGCAAGTTTGGGAGTTTATGCATCTTGCTTAGCTGAACCTCTGCACCCACTGTGGGCAGTCTCTCACTTCTACCTGCTCTCAGATCCTACAAAGCACTCTTCCTTTTGATTGCATGCATTTGTCTGTTCTGTATACATCGTAAGTAGAAAAATACAACACTTGTCTTTCTGTCACTATAGTGTGATTTCATATTAGTGATGCACTTACAGAATAGGAGTAATACGGAAGAGTACTGGAAAAATGAAGCTTACCCATACTGCTACATCTAGGCAACAAATACAGCTAGTACTTTTGTGATTGTTTTTTACCAAGTTGCTAACTGCACTCTATCAACAATTTCATACTCTGCTTTCCTCGACCTAGTCCATATCATGGGTATTATTGCTGTTATTAAATTTTTGTCAAAATGTTTTTTAATCATGCTCCAAATAATTCACTCAAATAACTTTCAAATAACTGTTCTTAAGAAAAGTTTTAAGTTATTCTGCTCAAGTCGGAGACAGAGGAATCTTTCCATTTTTATTGTTCTTTTGGAAGCATTTGAGAATATGCAGCCAATAAACATTCAAAAACAGCATTTTCTGAATTTTGGACTTACTCTGATTTTTATGTCCTTAGATTTATCACTGGTAAAAGAATAATTTTTGTTTGCTGAGGCAGTATTATCAAGTGTAAATAAAGAACTTAGTCCAATATCTAACACACACTAAATAAAAGTATATGCTTGATACTCTAATTCCAGCAATAATAATCATTAGTAGGAGAATAATCCTTCCAAGAAACTGTTTTGATATGATTTTAGGGTGCTATATTTGGCAAAACAGCGAAAGTTATTCTGACATTACTTAATGCAAATGTAAGCTAGTTTATTCTATGACTTTAGTACCCTCATTTACAAAATGAAGTTATAATCACAGACTTTGCAGCATTTTTGTAAGGACAAATGAATGAGTCATACACTCAATAAATGGTAGTTATTTCACAGACTCTAATTCCAGTACTTCCTGGAAGTAACATCTCTCACTCAAGGTAGTGATAGTTAATCTAACAAATGGCAGCTAAACTGACAAATGACCCTTCCTTTTCTTAACCAAAAAAGGTTTTGAATTGTACTTAATTTTTTTTTTAATCTTTTTGAGGCAGGGTCCCCTATGCAGTTCAGGCCAGTTCTGAGCTCACTTTGTAGCCCAGGATGGTCTCAAACTCACAATGATCCTCCTGCTTCAGCCTCCCGAGTGCTGGGATTATAGGTGTGCACCTCCACATGCAGCTCTGTTATACTTAATTTTGAAGTGTGAAGAAAATAACATACATAGAAATATTAATACAGTCAAGAATGTTTATTTTCCTTTCCTGTCTAAAATACAAAAACAAGAAAATCCAAAATTCCCATACAAACTCCACCTCCAATTTGAGGCTCTTAGGAAATAACGGAGTTATCTGAAACAGACTGAGGCTGCTTAGAGTGATCAACATAGCTCTGGGAATTGTTCAGTTCCACTTAGAAGTAATAAAACCACCAGTGATGTCAACCAACAAATCAATTGTCTGACCTCTACATAGAACATATTTTTATACTTTCCTCATATTATCTCGCACTATGCATATCTCTGAATAAACATAATGAAGGTGTGAGGATGATTTTGCCCTCAAAATCTGTGCAGCATTCGCTGAATACGTCCATTGCTCACCATGGCCCTATCAGGTAGCTAGGACTGCAGGGTACAGCGTCTGCTCCAGATTGCAGAGATCAAGCTACAGTGTTGAGCACAGTCACCACATTGTGTACTGCATGGCCAGTGGAAGACTTATTAAGTATGCAAAAATGCAAAACCAGGCACTTCTCTTTCTTTGAATAGTAAGTAAAGAACAATTTGAATAGGCACATTCAGGTTAGACTACTAGCATATAGTGTACGCAAATATCATGCATAGCCTGTTAGCAAAGTGCATTCTACAGCATTTCTATTGGCTTGAAATGTCTGTTGGCACAAGCAAAAAGTGAGGAACATCCATCTAAATAATCCTCTGCCTGAACTATGTGAAAGATTCAGTCAGTCATTCTTTTCTTGACTCCACATTGACAGTGATGGATGTCCATAAGCATACTTTAATATTATAGTTATTACTTTTACGAATATAAAGACAAAGGAAATCTCAGCATGTGGGGCTGACTGTGTACACATGACAGCCATGAATCTATACATTAAATATTGAGGCAATTCTTACAATTTGTCCATTTTATTTCTTCCACAGTGCTTGATGGTACCAGATGTCACCAAACACCATCTATACCAGCAGTTCTTACAGTTTTGTTTCCTGGAGACATTTGGCACCCTTTGGAGTCAGATGTGCATGTCAGAGCAAGGAAGGGAGATATACGACTAGCATCCGATGAGTAGAGGCCCAGTATGCTGCCAAATATTCTACAGTGTACAGGACAGTCCTTTTTCAAAAACAAAGAAACATCTGCCAAAAACATGAACAGGGTCAAGGCGAACAAAGCTGGACCTGTTTGACACTCTCCTCGGCCAAAGGGAAAAATACAATTTTCTTAAAACCATTTGTTACTTTAAGTATTTTAAATTGAACGTAAAAGAACAGGAATAGAGGTAAGAAGAGAATGGTGTCGTAAATTACCTAAGAACAAAACAGAAGGAAATAAGGCAACCCACAGTCATTGTGAAAGGTCATATGGAGTCAGGTAAAGCAGATTCTACCATCAGGCCAAGCAGTTTATGGTCCAGGACAGCTGGACCCATATTGACGCTTGACTATAGCAGAGACACATTGCATCCTCTAGTCATCTCATGACCTTAAATTTAGAGGGCTTCCTTGGAAGCATGGTTTTTAACACATTTGTAGCACATGTCACCTGCAATATTGTTTGAAATCTCACCTGGAGAATAATGGGAACCTCTTGTCCTGCTTGATCCCCCAGTCATGGCTCTGGTTCTCTCATTTGGGTGGGTATCGCTATTATAATTACTAAACTTGCTTTCTGTTTTTCACAACTTTCAGAGGGAGCCAGGGGCAGGTCACCCTCTGAAACCTGCCCTCTACATCCTTGGTTGTTCACTCGGCCCCCAAGTGTAGCCCTACTTGGCTCGGCAAGCTGTGAGATGTCTCCCTCCCCAAGGTTGTGAGATTATATGTCAATGAATTGTGGTTGATCTCATCTGTCCTGTGCCAGGTGACAGGATTTGGCTTCTCCCATAACCCTGTGGCAGGAACTTGCTGGAGATGAGGGACAGAAGGTAGAGGGGCAGCAAAGTAAGATGGGATCTGGGTGTACTGCATGGGTCTGCTGGCTCTGCTTCCATGCGTCAGATGTGTACTCTCTGGCTTGGAGTAACAAGGAGGCTCTCAGACGAGAAAGCAGCAGTTACTTTACACAGAAGCATTTAGGTTATAAAACATCTCCATGTACTAATTAAAGCATCACGTAGCTTCTGAGTTAATTCCCAGGAAGTCACAGTCAGAAATCCAGGGGTGCTAGGTGTGTTTGCCTTAGCACCCTAAAACAGGAACATGCTGCCCAAATCATCTAGAGATAAGGGTTTCCTCTAAGGCACGATCCATGAGGGGTACTTGCAGGTATGGTATTCACAAAGGTCAGAAAATATTTTCTTTTTTCTGGGATTATTCCAACATTTTGAGAAAGTAAGGTAGAGCATAGGATACTTCCTCTACACCTCCCATTTCCAGACATGCATGAAAGACTGACAAGACTAACATGACAATATATTGAAAAAGAGAATATTATATATATATACATATATAACATTTAGAAGTATAAAATACATTAACAATTGCAATATTTGACTTTAAGCCTCAACATAAAATATCTGATACTATTCTAATAGAGAAATTTATTTAATTTTTTATTTTTATTTATTTATTTATTTTTAAATTTTATTTTAAAGACAAAAGAATGGAGACATATGAACCAGAATAAGCCATAAACAATATAGAAAATACAAAATTACACAGAGTATAGTAGGGAATTACCACTGGATGTTGTATTACACAATGTTATCTTCATATTAGTTAACACAAAAACATTAAAGGAAATACCAAATTATAGAGAAGATAGTAAGGAATTTGCACTGGATGCTGTACAATATAAAGTTATCTTCACTTCTGTTAATACAAAAACGATTGAGGAAATATAGAATTATAGAGAACACAGAAGGGAATTAGCTCTGGATGCTGTCCTGCATAATGTTACCTTCACCTTTGTTACTCAGTTACACAGATGATGGCCCATTTGATCATTCAGTTTTTGTCCTCCCTCATCTCCGTTGCCCTACCACTCAATCAGCCATCTTCCCTGTGATAATAACTGTACTCCTGGGCTTATCTATACCCCTGGACTCTCGCCTTGGGAAGACACATAGCTGCCTCAGACTATACTATAACATACATGGGTGTATACAAACTGCCTTGGTCAGAGGTGGAAAAGCACATATGCTTACAGCGGACCGCCCAGTTCCACCCCGTCACCATGCTATGGGTGGGGGCGGGTCCAGTCCGTGAGGTGCCCTCAGCGGGGCCCTCAGCACCGCAGCCACAGGGCCCACAGCGGAGCAGCCGCAGGACCCACAGCAGAGCAGCCGCTGGGGCCCACTGTGGAGCAGCCGTGGGACCCACAGCGGAGCAGCTGCCGGGGCCCATTGCAGAGCAGCCGCGGGGCCCACAGCGGAGCAGCCACCGGGGCCCACTGCGGAGCAGCCGCAGGGTCTTGCAAGGTTCATATGTGCAAGCTGTAAGGAGACCCTCTTGGTGCACACATTAATAGTTTGGGGTGAGTCCTGAAGACCATGGATTCATCCCATTGTTGCCAGGAACAGGCGGTGCTTCCTCAAGCTGCCGAGACTCAAGATGCTCCCAGAGAGAGTTCAGGGTGGGAGCTGAGCCCCGGGAACCCAGCTCATGCTTCCTGCCTGATGTTGGAGTGAGAAAGGCGTGGAGCCACGTGATCCACCTCCATCTGTATCTCCCTCTTGTTGCGGTGCTGGAGCCCCCGTCCGCTCCTCGGCCGGATCCCTGGGAGCCGCTGCGGCTCACCGCTGAGGTTCCCCGCTGCTCTCTGCCAGTAGCTGCTCACCCAGCTGAGAGGCAGGGGGCCACCATCTTGAGGCAGGCACAGAGCCGGGCATGGTGGGCTGTGTACTAGTTGCATTGATTCTCTCCAGGCGCTGATTAGGAAGGTTGCCACAGGTTGGGGACTCTGCCTCAGTGGCTGTCGCAACCTCTCATTCTCACACTGGGTTTGACAACTGCTACCGACTGCCATTGCCTCCTTTCCTGGCTTTGCCCTCCTCTCTCCAGCCCTGGACCAGCTCTTGGAACTCTGCTCTCCTCTGCCGAGTTGGGAGGCTTCCGTGAGCATGGGCCTGCGAAGCTGAAGCTGCGAATGCCAGAACAAGGGCGCAGGCCATGGGTGTGCTTGGAGCGGTGACTTCCTCTCCCCTCCCTCCGACTGCGCCATGGCAGATCTCCGATCCTTTCCTCCAGCAGAGGTTTTGCTCAGTCTTTCCGAGGGCTTCAATTCCCATTTCAGATCCTTCCTGAGTTCAGGATACCCACCTTTTTCCCTTCTGTCCTTTTTCTGAGTGGCATTCCTCCGGAAGGTTCTCTCTGTTGCCTACCCGGTCACCATCTTGAAGTTCTCTCATAAAATTTATTTAGTTATTTGTTGCTTTCTAATGAATTGACCATTACATTTCCAAAGTTCTGAAATGGCCAACAGACCATAGAAAGATACCACTTTAGGCTCCTGCTTGAAACCAACAGCTACAGAAAACTGCTGGCCTTGATTCAGGGCCAATTATTTAATTTTTTAAATGACTGATTGCTAATGCAAATGATTTAGATTACCTGAAGTTTAGAAAAATCAGCATATGAAATAATTATTTTATTATATTCTTACTTTTAATTCATGAGGGTTGTAACTACCATCTTAAATATTTGCTCTTTTCTCCCTAGCTAAGCTAATTTAAATAGGTGATAATTAAGACTAACAACTCAAGAATAAAAGCTAATAAAAGTATCTCTATATATTTGCAGTGTTTTAAATTTTACCTCCTACCTCACATTAAACTGGGATTATAGGTGAAGTGTTGATGAACTATATCACTGTAAGTTAGACTTTAATACTCTTTGCAATCACCTAACATAATTAAGGATTACCTTAATGCAAAAGGTAGTTAAAATATCTCAGGAGGGGGGATTACCAGAGGAAAGGTACTCTCTGAGATTGATAAACTTTCTGCCCCTAAATGGAGTGCACACCGGAGTTATGTTTATTTGCAAGCTGTTTCCAAATGAGAGTATTATGAAAAAGATCAGTCATTTAAATTCCCCTCTTGGATATGTGGTACGTGCAGTACCATTGGGATACTTTTTGTTTCTGAATGTCTCTTTCTCTGTGTTCTTAGGGTGATAATTTTTAAGCTAGACTTTTTATTTTCATCAGAAGTCATCACTTAAAAAGTCCTGGTGGGTAGAGAAGAAGAAAGGGAGAATTAACCAGAGGAAAGAGGTATGTAATGTTGGAGAGGAAACTTTGCTGAAGACTGTGATACAAGGTTTGTAGATTTGTAATTAAATCACTTACACAGGTCACATAACCCTGTGGGTTTTGGTTTCCTCATTAGAAAATGGAGCTGGGTTGAGGAGCCTATTGGGAATATTTCAGCCTTAGCATGTACAAGTTCCTCTGTGAAGCAATCAAAACATCTTATTTAATAGTTCTCTGTAATTATTTTATTCTTATCTTTAACCAACTATCATAATATGCATGTGTAATTTTGTTATAATGCTTACTTTTGAAAAATTACTTCCTAAAAATTGGACTAATGTGTGTAAGAGAAAGCGTATCCCCTCTAATTTCACAATGCAATTCCACTTGTATTCCTAACTCAGACCTGCACTCATGAATTTAATTGCATGTTATTCTCTACCAGTAATTTTAGGTTGCTTTTAAATGAACACTGTTGATTTTAGATGTCAACGTAACTTTGAAAATTCTTGTGAGTAAATTTAAATTCAGATTTTCCATCAGCAGTAAATGTGAATTCTACCTCAAACCAGTGGCATTAAAAATAGGTTTGCAGACTATGGAAAGTTACCATTTGTATTATACCTCACACATGCTCATTGAAGAGTCTCTCATGACCATTTTTCATGAAAACAAATTAATATCTAAAAATTAATTCAAGTTGGATACCATAAAACCACATAGATGTGGAAAGTAAGACTATAATACTTTTTCTGCTTAAAACTTTTCTGTTCAATTCAAATGTGACCTTCAAACGTTGATCTAGGAATGATACCCACTAAAGGTCTGTCTTCTTCAGTAGGACAAAGTCCTCTCTTACTATCTTTTAATAGCTATACCTTTAAATTGACATTGCCAAAGTGAGTAAAATCCATGACACAAAGGTTCTATTTTTCACTATCTCAAAAAATATCAGACTGGATGATTTATCAGATCTGCATTACCAGCGTCAACACGTACCACCATTAATTATAAATAAACAGACTTTTTATTAAAAGTATTCCAATTCCTGTTTGAAGTAGCAACTACTTTTATAAGAACTAAAGAATGCAACATTTCTAAAATCTAAGTTCCATTTCTTTTAGTAGCGATTTCCACTCCATTTTTTTCTCTTGAATTTTCTGGTTCAACATACTAAAATTTTTAACTCTAACTATGTGAAAACTTAAATGCACAGCATGTCCTATATACAAAATGTACTAGTACAATAATTTTATTTATTTATTTATTTATTGGCGGTACTGGGGATCGAACTCAGGACCCTGTGCTTGCTAGGCAGGCGCTTATTCCACTGAGCTATATCCACAGCCCCTAGTACAATAATTTTAATTGTCTGTTGATCCTTTGTAACTTGGCATTGGTAGCTGTGAAATTTGTTTTTGGGGCCTGGGATATAGCTCAGTGGTACAGCACCTGCCAGGCAAGTGCAAGGTCCTGAGTTTGAATTCCAGCATGAAAACAAAATCTGTTTTTATTATGATTTACTTACTCTTTCAAATTAGTTTAGCTATTCAGCCAAAATTAGTGACTAATATAATTTTCCTCTGATAATAAGCAATATATACACGTAACGTGTTAAGAAACCTCATGAAATTGTGTTTTAAATTAATCTAAACAGAAAATAATACAAGGTCTAAAACTATGTGAAGGAGAGAAAGAAATACTGAGTTATTTTTTTTTTTTCATCTAGCTCTATGAGGACATCGCTTCTTATGTCCAGTTTGGAAATCACTTCAATATTTTGAATATTCTCACAGAAGTCCACTCAATAACATGTAATAGCCTTATACCCTGATCAGCTAATAAAAGAATATATACAGCTTCAAATATTAACTTTTTTCTACTAAGGGAATACATTATATTGATCATTTACACCTTGTATTTGTTCACGCTGGCAAACATTAGGGGAGGTCAATGACCTTCCAGCTGATGAAGGTCAACAATGAATCAAGTGGCCATATGTCCCTCCTCTCCCCAATATCTCATGATCTATTTGCTTTTGGACTATTTTAATAAATGATTCATTGGAAGTGCTCACAGGATATAATGAGAATAAAAAGAGAAAGGCATAGTATAGTCTAGAAATTCAGCAAAGTGTTCCCACTGAAGACTGCATCTCTCGTGAATCCGGGAAAATACAAAATAATTGATCTGGTGAGAGATGAGGGAACAGTACTGCCATCAGAAAACATTTTGAGTGATCACACATTAAACAAGAAGATCCTTTGTGTATTTGGAAATACGAATAGTTCATGTCATTGGAAAATAAACTGTAGACATAATTGAGGGGGTGAAGGAAAATGTATTTCAAACTAACAGATTAAACTTTCAAATCTATAACACTATTAAAGTATTTTAATACAGTTGTGATGGGATCACATGAGTTTTGTGCAAAATTAGCAAAATGTTTCAGAAATAGTAGAATTAAAGTAACGTTAATCCAACTGATGCAGCTGTGTCACACATAAATATATGAACCCTCCAAGAAATATTAAACCTTTCATTTTAACTGAACACACACACACACACACACACACACACACACACACAAAAACTCCTCCCATTATCGAGTTATGCTCACGTCTAAGTCTTTACATGTTTCAAACTTCTGTTTCTTATATGGGATGTTACTCTGCCCAAATTTTTGTCATTTGTTAAAGTGGTTGACACCTTTTCCCTGTACCAGCATTGGTAAAGTTTTCTTTTCCTCTGTAGTAGCATTTTTCATGCAATCCTGCGCCTATTTATTTGTTTGTCCTTTCATCTAAAATTTAAACTACTAGGGGCCAAGGACAATGCTTTCAGGTATTTCCAAAGGCTTGAATACAACAACAGACTCTAAGCAATTCATCACTGAATATACTGAAGAAATCCTGGATACAAAGTGCAAGTTTCAGAGATCCTTCTACCTCCTGCAACATTAGACATCTAATTTGAAGCACAGAACATGAGATGATTTTTAGAACTGTTCTTGTGCCCAGGTAAACCATACATATATTCTTATGAGTTTTAATAAATACATATTTCACTGCACTGGTTAGTATTGCCCCAAACATTCCTATCTACTCAGAACTTCAAAAGAAGGACTTATTTGGAAATTATCTCTCTGCAGACACCATTAGTTTAAATGAGGTCATGGTGGATTCGGATGGGTCCTAACAACAGTGATTGCTGTTCTTACAAGAGGCCACATGAGCCCACTACAATGTGGAAAAACACAGAGAGAAGAAGTCAGGGACAGAAGCTGGAATGAGGAAGGTATATATATATATATATATATGATATATTTTGCCTGGACAAAATGGGAACTAAGGGAGTTGATCGTGGTCCCCAGAAGGAAATACTGTTAGCAGAGAAGGCCGATGCCCCAGGAGTCCAGTATGAAAGGACCAAATTTTGTCATTCTTCTGTGTGTTTATATTCAGCTTCTCTTGGCCCACTTTTGTGCTTGTCCAACAGCGATTTTCCACCGTAATTTGCACTAGGTAACCTTCTAGGTCTTATTCATTATTCCTTCAAATTGAAAGAATGTATAAAAATTACTTTCATTGTTCATTCCTTGTTTTTGTAAGGTGCAAAGCTGACTCTTATGCAGATTCTGGTTAAAAGGCAATTTAGTGTTTGACACCAAAAATCATCACTGCTTTCATTAATACAGGGGTTTGGCTTTTGTAAAGTAAATGTTTGGGCAAGGCAGTCATAGAAGGTTTTACAAAACTGTTCAACTGAGGGATTTCCTTTCCGCTGCATGCAGCCCTCCAGTGTGGAGTGAGGAGACTAATGTTGGCCATGTGAGAGGGGGTTACAGATTACCGAGTCAAAGCCATGGGGAATCTTGCTGAATCTTAAAATAGTATCATATCCTTGTTTCGGCTAAAGTGGAAAAAACCAGATACAGAGGGAGCAGGAGAACTGAAAAGGAGTTTAGAGTCATTGAATGCAGAAATCATTTCATATTTAAGGGCAAGTCAGGAAACCAAAGTATTGGAGGCCCTAGAGGCTTTACAGCAGGTCTGGAACTGATCTTTTCTGCCTGGAACACATGTGTTCTTTATTATAACTTCTGGCTTTCATCCTTGAGGATGCCTCATTTCTCAGACCACAGAGTGATCATGGAAGAACTGTAAACATTAAGAGGAAAAGGAGCAAAACCCCCTTCCAAGGCTGAAAGTTCAAGATAGACCCAAGATAAACACTTCAAGTGATTTCTGGAAATTTACAAGAAGCCGTTTCTTGTATCTTTGATCACTCCCACGGGAGTAGTCACAGCCACATTTCTCCTTGCTAAGACCCTAGAACATACCCTACTTCTGCTCACTAAGACAACAAAGGAAAGGGCAAATCTGAGTCACATTTCCTCAGAGAACCGTGGTTCCCGTTCTCCTTGAAAATCACAGAAGGCCCTTCAGGAAACAGTTTATTAAGACTAAGAAAAATCATACTGTCACCTAAGGGTCCCATGTAGTCTGAATTCCAGTATAAAAAAAAAATTGTACTAACTTTGGGAAAGCTTTCTGTAACACATTGTTTACACATTTTTTCTTACTACAAATATGTATATTTTTCTTAGAAAAAATACAAATACAGTTTGCATTTTTCATAAACGGAAGAACAATCTCAACTGCACCTGAACATTTGGTGTGGTTAGAGAGATGACTCTTCATCACATTTCTTAAAAAATAAAGACATTTGTTGGAATGATAAAATTTTGTTGTCTTCTAAACTCAGGGAACAAAATTAGAGACAGCTATTTAAAAAATAAAGGTTGTAAGTATTCTCAGTTAGGAGGGAGGCGGTGAAAAATATCAAGAAGTAGGTATTTTGGTTGTTCTTGCTGTGCTCGCCAATATGCTAACCAGTAGTCACAACATTGAAGTTCAAATTTAAATTAATTAAGATTAAGATTTTAATGCTTTAGTTAATTTTAAGTCCTAGATAGACTTGTGGCACAAGATAAATTTACATCTTCATAGAAAATTATATTAAAGAACCAGATTCTTTTTACATCTTCTAAAGAACTTTTTAAAATGATGTTGATTTATATATTATTTTCCTGCTATAGCTACAAAAATTCCTATAAACTTGGTGGCTTAAAACAAGGAGAATTTGTTCTATCGCAATAGTGAAGCCTCAGGTCCCACGGCAGTTCCAGTGGGCTGACATCAGTGTGCCCTGGTACTTCTGAGGCTCTGTGACAGACTCTGATCCTTCCTTCTATCTGTTTCTGGTAGATGCTGACAATCCTTGATTTATAACCACACTCTCCCCTTTTCCAGCCTGTGAAATCTTCTCCATTATCTCTTCTAAGGATAAACATAGTGCAGCTTAGGGTCCACCTGGGTAATGCAGACTGCAGTTCCCATGTCAAGAGTGTTAACTTCATCATATCTGCACAGTCCTTGTATTACACAAGAATTAGGTCCTGATGTCTTCAGGGGACCATTGTCCAACCCAATGCAATGCAACTTTCAATTTCTCTTTTGTTTTATGTTGCCAGTTTATCATTTATACCCCTGATATCTACCAGTGTAAATGTTAATACAGTTTGCCAAGGCTGTTTGATTTTTCCTCCGGAGGCCTGACACACTGCAACAGCCTGGCTCCCCAGTGTGCATCAGTTAGTTGTCCTTCCTCTCTTGTGATTTTTCAAAGCCCAGGCTTGCAGGAAAAACAGCTAAATTTCCACAGCTGTGTCCCTTATGATAAAGTACTAAGTGTTTCATTAATTTGGGGAAGCTTCTCCAGTAGGGGAATTTTTTATAAAAAATTAAATAAATTTTTTAATTTATGGTTACAGTGAGCTTTTATGTTTACAGGTCTACGTGAAGGGGTAGATAAAACAAACTTCTTTTGCAAAAAATGGGTATCTCAATTGCCTTGTCTCTCCCTTCTGTGTACTTGCCAGAAGAATCAAAAACATCATACCACAGGGATATGTGTGCACTTATAACAGTGCAATTTGTCATAGCTAAATCCTGGGAACAACCCAAGTGTCCATCAACTGAGGAATGGATTAGAAATAAGTGCTATTTTTATACAATGGAGTACTACTCAGCTATAAAGGAGGGTAAACATGAGACTTTTATAGGTAAATGGCTGCAATTTGAGATCATACTCATTAGTGAAGAAATTAGACCCATATGTGTAAACATTGTATTGTCTCCCCGGTGTGAGAAATTGAAAAAGTAAATAAAGTCTAAAATGTACAATAGATACTGTAAAATGGGAAGAAATACTTTAAAAGGAAAATGGAACTAGGTTAGGAAAGGGGAAAGAAGAAAGGGAAAGGGAGAAAAAAATGTAAGTTAGTTATACTATTATTGTGTCTTACTTTATAAAAGAGGAAGGTTTATGCTAATATCAACTGGAGACTTTTTATGTCCATATCTTGTACTCTGAGTAACTGCTTTAAAAATAATAATAAGCAATGTATTAACTATTGTTATTCTCCTATCACCTTGTTATGGAATTCTGTTTTAACTTTTGTCCGTAAAATAAAAAATAAGTAGAGAAAGCAGAATTAGAACGCTCCCAAATATGCTGCAATTATTAGACATAGGTACAGGGTATTTAAGCAGTTTTAAAAAGTCTAATGTATCTAAGCAAATGGTTAAAGGAGCTTAAACCTGATTAAGTGAAAGGAAACGTCTTAGGTAACTAGTCAGATTGGACAGAAGCGAGTAAAACATATAGCAATATAAAGTGAACCTGACAGCAGCTTGGGGATTGGCTTTTAAAATACGAAGAGGCATAATTCAAGAGAGACCAGGGGAAGGAAATTTTTCAGCAAGTACTCAAAAGCCCATCACCCCCCACAAAGAGAGTCACAGTGCAGATTTTATCTTGCTAAATATTTCACAAGATTCCAGGCAATGTAATAAGCTTTGTTCTTGTAATATACTGAAAAAAAATCTCATTATCTAAGTCCTTAGGTTATTCTTAGGTGTATTTTTCACGGGTATGTATAGTGTACATTTTGAACAGAAAAACAGAAAAGAACCTTGAGCTTTATATATAAAAACAGTTATTTTCACAGAAAGCAAGTCTGTTAGTTATATATATATATATGTTTGTTTGTGTGTGCGCGCTTATTTTCTGAGAAAGCAAGTGCTGATTTGTGTTTGTCTTGCTTTGTTTGGTTTTTTGTTTTGTTTTAATGCTACATAAACACAGATAACAAATCCGCGCACTCACAGTAGGAGCAGCCGTAGACCTCGACCCGCAGCCCGATGCGACCCTCCGCGCTCCAGTCCAGCGGCACCACGCGCACGTAGCGGGCGATGACCGGGTGCTGCAAGTCGTGCCGGACCACGCTGTCAGAGTTGACGTTTCCGGGAAAAGCCTGGGGAAAGAGAGTGTCAAATGTTAAAAAAAGCATAAGAAACAACTCTATTCTACATCTGCTAAAATAAGTGCAAGTTCTTTTCCAGTGGCAAAGTTGTCAATCCTCCTATCATAAATAGTTTGGGGGAAAAGCAAAGGCTTCACTTCTATTTGAAAACAAGTTGTTTGAAACAGGAAGTAGACCGAGATTTTCATGGGTCTTTTACCATATGTAAATTTATTTCTATGTAGAAAGAATGAAACGCTATAGGGCACCACGATCACATTAATAAATATTTAAGTTGAGTTTTTCTTTTCTTTTCTGGAGCTAGGAATCTAGTCAAGGACCTTGCGCTGAGCTACATCTCCCAGCCCTTTTTAATTTGGAACAGGTCCCATGTTGCCCAGCCTGGCTTTGAATTTACCATCCTCCTGCCTCAGCTTCTGAGTTGCCAGGATGACAGGCTTGAGCCACCTTGCTTAGCAATGTTTTATTTTAAACATACACAATAAACAATTTCTATGGACTTGCACCGTATTTTTGTGAGGGTCGTGTAATCAGGCAGACTCCCCAGAGAAGAGCTCAGCTGCCGGGGAGCGCGGAGTGAATTTGGAGGGACATAAAGAAGGAATGAGACACAGTGGAGAATGGGAAGCCTGGCGTAAGGAGGAGCGGCCCGCCAAGGGATTAGGACACCAGAGCCCAGTGCTAGTTGTGTTAGAATTTTGCTGTGTATGGTTAACTTCTTTAAACCTCAGTAATTTTTATTCCTTTCCATACACTCCACCCCCAAACAGGATACTCAACCAGCTTATTGGAGAATCCATTCTAGAACTCAAATTGTAATGTCTGAAAATATGAACCAAAATGCACACAGGAATAGACAATAAGGACACATTTCCAACTGGAGAAAGGGTCCATGTTGGGGAAAAAAAAATCACAAGTTCTTTCTGGACAGGGACAAAATACTGCAGCATGCCTTCTGATTTCTAGTCTTTCCTCTTCATTGCCAGGGATCAAATCCTCAGCCTTATAGAAGCTGAAAAAGTATTCAACCTCTGAACTAAATCCGAGCTGCATTTAAAAGAAAGAAGAAATAGAAAGGAAGGAAGGAAGGAAGGAAGGAAGGAAGGAAGGAAGGAAGGAAGGAAGGAGGAAAAGAAAGAGAAAGAAAGAAAGAAAGAAAGAAAGAAAGAAAGAAAGAAAGAAAGAAAGAAAGAAAGAAAGAAAGAAAGAAAGAAAGTCAGGAGAGTGGAGAGGTAGATGGTAACATAGGGGAAAATTCTACAAATAATTACCAGAGGATGGAATGACTTGGTCACAAGTGCCTCAGAGGAGTAGGAAGGAGAGTGACAGTCGTGTGTGGGTGTGAGTGCTGTAACTGAGCATCAGGCACTTGTCACATCCTGTGACCTCAGGGCTCCCTGGTGTGAGTGAACAGACCTCAGGGCACATGGCTGTCTTCCCAGCCAGCTTCTGCTGACCACGTTAGTGTGAACACAGCTGCGATGACGGCCTCCCCAGCACCTAAATCCAGAGTTTGCTGGATGGGACTCAGGGGGCCCTTTTGATGTTTTGCTTGTTTCTTCATTTTCAAGCAACTGAATGATTATTAACCATTACTAGGATACCCAAAGGGAAAGAATTATTCAATATCCACAAATATTGCATTTGAGATTTCACCACTAAGTGAAAAGGTGATGGATTTTAAGATGTTCAGAATAGCGTTTTATCTCAGTTTAGCTTTTCAGAGAGAGTATGTTTATAATTTATGAGCAAATGTATGCAATGTGATATTTTCTTCAAAATTTACCGTATCATTAGATTGTGCTTTTAGTACTCTTTCGAATCCAAGTATGCTTGGAGATTTAAGACATGACCTTAATTGAAGTTTTAAAAATGACAGAGTATTGTAGACACTGTGTTCCATTTTCTCTAATACAAAGTTGTAAATCTATGTAAAAGTGTCCCTTTTGATATAGCAGTATTTGGAAAGTTTAAGAAACATAGAAGGAGGCCTGGCCATGGATTTAATAAAACTAACATGTAATATTTATATCTCACTTTATTATTTAAAGGGTCTCATGCAGCACGCTTCGTTGTGTTGTTTATACCCTGTAGCAAACTTTACATTAGGTAGGAATGCTGTTTTGGCAAATCAGACTCAGAAAAGTAAAGTGACTGGATGTTGAATATCTAGTAAGGATAAAGCAGGGACAGAGTAAGGAGCTCTTCCATACACTTTACCTGAAAATCAGATTTTCAATTCGAAATAAAGTTTATTCTTTCTCTCTAAGCACAACATACTTTACCTTTAATTGGGTACTGTATGTCTGAGTATCACATGTAAAGTTTGATCATTTTTATAATGCCACATTTTGGTTATACATTTGATCTCTGGACTATTTATCAGATGGTGTGTTTTGCCTGGGTATTTAATGTCTATTTTTTATTTCTAGAAATTTTAATAAAAATCAATATTTTCTTGTTTTCAACATTTTCCCTGCACATGTTCCTATGATGGTCTTTAATACCAATATCTTTCTTCACTTTTACTATAAGTACTGTGAATGATACGATGGCCTATTCTAAAGGAAAAGGAATACTGGTTATGATAGGATGTATTGCTTAGAGACAAATATTACGCTGCTACTGGCCATGGAAGCAGCTTCCCCCACCCGTCTGTATGTAATCTGACTCTTTCCAGGGCATTTTCAGTTTGTAATGCTGGGATTGAAAAAGGAGAAAAAAGATAGACACACAGCTGATTATTAACAAGCCATTGAGAATTGGAAATGTGGATCAAAAATTGAAAAGTTAACATGAAGTCTAACATTTCTCATAGAGAAGGGTACTCTTTAAAGCCAAACCTTCATTTAGACAAAACTTATAAAAGAATCAGTGTTTTGTAGATGCATCAAATCGTCAGCAAAACTTCTCAATGAAAGATTAAAAATCAATTTTAGCTATGGGTGTGCTGTATACTGTCACTGTTAAATCTCACTTACTGACTGTGTTTTGTATATGTGATTGAGAGAAGATATGTTTCACTCATATGATGATTTACATAGTATTAATGGAAATCACAAAACGTTGTGTTTACTGAAATTGACACAATATAATAGAATGTTAAATGTAAACACCCTACAGTGCTATTTTTTACTTACTATTTTATGAACTTTGCAAATATACAATGAAGAATTAAGACTTTTAAAACATAGTTGAAGTCATTCATGTTAATTTTAGAATAATCCAAATGTCACTGGCATTTTAATAACAGAAAGTTTCCACCACATGCACAAAGTATTGCTTTTGGTTCAAACAATAGTTCGAGTAGAGCGGGAAGAAATAGACCTTCCCTATAAAGTGCACAACAGCAAATATTTAAGGCTTATGGTCTGCATAGCTCTCTGCACCATATTTCCCTCCCCTCTCTAATCTCTCCTCCCCTTTCCCTATAACATGTGTAGGTACAAAAACTATTCTAGGCTCACAAACTATTGCAGAACAGCAGGGACCAGATTCAGCCAATAGGCTGTGGCTACAGCTGGCCAGCTGCTGTTTCAAAAATCATTTCTATTTTCTTTCCTTGGGGTCCCAAGCACACGGGCATGGAACTCATAGCCTTACAAATGTTAGGCAGGTGTTTCACCACTAAGCTATTGTCCAGCTTTCTTTCCCAAGAGAATATCTGAAATTTGCAAATTGTCCTCCAAATTGCAAGAGAGGTAAGAAGTCTGGACTCTTCAGGGAACATTTTAGCGTTTTTGTCATTTCAAAACCAGTAAACTTTGGAAAAGTATTTTATAAGACATTGAAGCATAGAACTTATCAGACTGGAGAAATTATAGACAGATTGAGAAGCATGTTGTGTGCAGTGTATGATTTGCCCCAGATTTACCTTTATGAGGTCTGAAATGTAACTGACAATGTGTTTCATGAAGTGAGTATATTTATCCTTCACCAAAATCTTACTTTTCCAAAGACCTCAAATAAGACATTGTGACTTCCCACTGCAAAGCAATGAGATTCACTATCTTGGCATAAAGTTTGCTGAACTGTAGTATGTGCCTAAAATACTTGGCTACTGTGTAAGTAAACCTAGGAAGACCTTTTAGGCCTACTGATGGCAGTCTCAAAGGAGAAATTTAGGAAGAAAACACAACAATACACTTGTATTTCTTAAAGTGAGAGGTTGTGTTTAAAATATAAAATGTCATTTAAAATATAAAATGTTGCTACCAGAGTAGAAATGCATATTGAAAAATAAAAGGCCCCCATGAGCCCCTGTATCTCTCCTTCTTCTGGTCTGGCTGCTTCGCCTGGAGTCTGGTCACCACGTTTCTGTGGCTGGACACGATGCCTGCAGGACCGAGGTGAGACATCAAGTTCTAAGAGGAGGGTCTGATAGGATCTACTCTGACGCTCGCTCCTCGGCCCCCAGGGGTCAGCGATGAACATTTTACAGAGGAGTATCCCAAGTGCAACCCCAAACCTTATTGCAAAGTGCCAACACGGCAGTTAAACCTACACACTGAGGTTTTACATTAGGGGAAAAAAACCCTCATACATTAACATCTTTTGTCTTAAAAGAAAGATAAATGACACACATGGCATGCGTTCAGCACCGCCGCCCCAGCTGTGGGCAGCGCTCCTAGAGCCCTGGACTTCTCATTCCCTTCAGGACACATGATTGCTTCATCAGGTTTTGATTATTCCTGGGACTGTTTCGGAAGTAGGTAAGGCAGCTGTGATGTAATGCTCTCAGTACTTCTGTGTTGGATGCCTCTAACACAGTGGTCCATGATAAGTAATTTCCTGTCTGATTAAATGAATAAAAATATGCGTTTCACAACCCAGCCATTTACATTTCATAAATTCTTATTATTTCTGGATGTGCAAAAAGAGAGTGAAGTCATTATTTATAGATCATAAAGCATGTGTTTGAGAGTATCCTATTAAAAAAGTAGCCTTGCTGGTGAGATTCAAGAAGACATTAGGCTAATACATAATTTTTCCCAGCAGTATTAGGATGTCATTTTAATGATGTGAAATAGCCGGGGGCAGTGTGCACACCTGAAATCTCAGCATTCAGGAGGCTGAGGTAGGAGAATAACTGAGTGGTTAAGGCCAGCCTGGACTACCTAGTGAGACCTCATCTCAAAACAGCAACAGGGCTGGGGATATAGCTCAGTGGAATAAGTGCTTGCCTAGCAAGTGCAGGGTCCTGAGTTCGATCCCCAGTACCACAAAAAAAAAAAAACAACAAAAGAAAACAGCAACAAAAAACAAAATAGCTAGAAGTCGGAGCAATTGAGGAGAAAAGGAGGAAATGATTATGCCACCATGAAGAGCAATGCCTGTAGAGATGTGAAAATTAACACCTTCCATCAGTTCTCAGATATCTATGTGGGTGGGTCTCCTAAAACATACTCTCTTTGGAATGGAAAACCATGATAAACTGTGCCAGAAAAATCCCAAAGCATCTCCTCTCCATATGAGCAGCATTACTCTGCTTGATATGATAACCCAGTTAAACACACCTTTTCTTTTTAATTTTGTCAGTGTACTGAGAGCAGAGCAAAATTGTATTACCAGATACATTAGCAAATGAAGAAAAGAATTGTGTTATAAGAACAACAGTTTGAAGCAGTGAAACAAAAGCGTAATTCTTGATCATTCTTTCTTTCTTCCAGAGACCTAGAACGATGGTGGCCTCTAGGTTGATCCTTTGTGCTTATCTGTTCTCAGTCCACCCAAGAGGCAGGCTCAGGCTTTTCATGGCTTCCTCAACTTTCAGCATTTGTCCCTCCACAGTCTAAGTCCCAGGCACAAGAATCTTGGGTCAGCTTCTGCCCTCCTTCCCTCCCTCACCTTCTTCCTTCACTTCAATGCAGTGCATGATTGCTCCTTCTCACATCTCTCTTTCAGTGTGGAAGGGAGTAGACATTCTGGGACTCGGGCTCATTTTGCTTGGCTCTCATGATCAACCTCTGATTCTTAAGCACATCACAAAAGTGGAAGGAAAATCAGAGAGAGACAGGTGGGAATTGGATGCAGAGGAGTTCAGTCCGCACACACACACCATTTGTTGCCTGTCCTGCTGGTATAAGTCTTGCTGTCTGTCTTAGTTACTTTATGGTTGCTGAGATAAACTACCAAACAGCCACAGGTTAAAGGAGGAAAGGTTTATTTTAGTTCACAGTGTGTAGAGATTTCAGTCTGTAATGGCTGGCTCCAAGGAAAAGGGCACTGTGGCAAGGGGGCATGGCAGAGGAGAAACAGTCCCCGGCAGTGCAGACAGGGGGCAATGAGCGTCCTTTCTTCCTTCCCTTTTTACTCCATTCAGGTACAAGCTGATTGGTGGATGCACATTCAGGGTGGGCCTTCCATCTTCAGTAAGTCCATCATCTATACCCAGAACTATATCAGCCCAGTCAGGGGAGTGAAGAAGTATGACACACCCGTGATCCAGTCACCTCCCCTCTGTAAGCACATGGAGCTTTGGTGGGATACCTAGATACAAACCATCACGGTGCCAATGCAATCTGAACAGTGCTACAAAGGATTTGAGGAATGTATAGTGCGGCTTTATGACATTCATACATTTTCAAAATTCTACATTTACCTGTACTATAGAACTGATTATTTTGAACAGTAAAATTGTACATGCTTACTTTTTGGTTTTTCCATGCTAGCTTATACTACAGAAAAGATTATACCAGATAGCAAAATTATATGTGCTTGCTTTGCTGAAAAATCAATTGCATTGGGAAATCCATTCCCTGTGAGACTGCATTCTGGACAGGGAACTGTGTGTCTTTCCAAAAAGGTAATAATGTGTCTGATATAGTGAACTGCAAAGGTCTTACCAGTTTGCTCGATTTTGAGAAATCCACTTACCTATCTGTGCAACCTTCACACCCTTCCAAGATACAGAATATTCTGCTGCCCCAGTGGGTTCCTTTCCAGCTTCCTTTCCTTTTCAATTAAAGACCTCCTCATCCCACTCTACTGCCCACCTTATATAAACCTCTTTCTAATCTCTGTCACCACCAGTCAACTCTGACTTTTCTTAAACTTTACATCAAAACACTCACCCTGACCTCTTTTTCTTAGAACTTTTTTACTGCCCTTCATGAAGGTATGGGTGTCAGTAGTTCACAGGCCTGCCTTTTTTGACTATTATTTTATTATAATGGCTAACAGAAAATCAAAATATTTTATGCTATTCATAAAATTTGGTCAGGTATGGGGAAAAGCAGGTTAACTACTCTTTGATCCAAACAAGTAGAAGCCAATAGGAAATTTTTAAACTGAACCATGAACAGACTGCTGTGTAAGGATACAGAAAATTATGTAAGGGTACAGTTGAACAGGAAAGGGAAATTTTGATGAGAGAACATTTGCCTTTTAAGTTAAATGATTTATTTTCAACTTGATTAAAATAGTAGTACTCTACCTTGTCAAAAATATTTTTTTAAATATAGTGTTTGTGTCTAAAAATGTGGGTTCATGATTCGTGGCACAACACACAAATGGAGATGCAATCACTTGGAAGATTCATCTTATCTGTAAAAATAAAATCCACCTAGTTGCTTCAAAAAGCATAATACTGGTACTGAGCCCAGAAAGAAATTTCTCAAATTCTCACATAAAAGAAGTTATGCCGCCCTAAGAACAAAGTGTTCACAACATCCATATGAAAGGACAAGGACAGATTTCACATGGGGTTTTCTTCTAGTTTCCCTGGACAAAGCTCTATGGAAAATGTCAAAACTCAATTCAGTAAATACAATATTACAGGGGCAACCCAAATTTTCAATGCAGGTTTTCAATCCTCTGCCTGCCTGGCTCACTGTAAAAGTAGTTTGAAATATCTGCAGGAAGGTGGGGGGTGCTTTGCCTTTAAGTAGTCTTTCATAAAGCCTGCTTTTCTCCAGTATTTGATAAGGACTGATGCCAGGAAATTAGAAAGAATCCTCCTGGGCATGTACCTGCAGGGAATCTCTTTCTATGTGTAGATAGAGCAGAGTACTTTCAATAAGCATGTAATCAACACAACAGAAGTTTTATTTGTGATGAGAGTTAGTCACACCTATGTAAACTACTGTCATTACATTTTGACTTTCTAAATGAGAAGTTTTTCATTTGAATAGCCTTGAGCCATGAGATAGTAATAGCCCTGACACTAAATATGTTGTTTGCCTTGAGCATTATTAATTACAATTTCTCAGGCTGGAGATATAGCTCAGTGGAATAAGCGCTTGCCTGGCAAGTGCAGGGTCCTGAGTTCGATCCCCAGTACCGCAAAAAAAAAAAAAAAAAGATCCTTAAAAAAATTACAATTTCTCAATATATTTATGCTTTCAATCATTTTTATATTCTATCACAGGAAACAAAACACTAATTCCTTAATATGTAGAAGCTAATTATTCGTCATAGATTTGGCCCTCATTTTTTTCATCAGGGAAAAAAGCTTGAGCTTTTATATTGTGTTCTTCTTTTTTTAAAAAAAAATTTTTGTCTATTTTTTAGGGCTTGGTACTGAGTTGTATCCCCAGTATGCCCTTTAAAAAAATCTTTTAAGTTTATGACAGGGCCTTTTAAATCACTAAATTGCCTAGGTTGGGTTTACAATTATAACCGTCCTGTCTCAGCCTCCCAGAGTGCTGGGATTATAGGTGTGTACTACCATGGTCATTTAGTTCTGATTTGCTCCTTCTTTTCTTTGCAAAACTTCTGAAAGTTTTCTTTCTTTCCTTTTGTTCTTTTTCAGCTTGCCTGCGTGCTTACTGATGATGTCTTTTCTCTTGAAACAGAAATCAGAACAATTGCTGATAACACACTCATCTTACTTGAATTTGACTGAGTATTTTCCACAATCATGTTCTGATTTGACGTCTTATTCAGGGAAATCCACTCTGCACGTTCCTAGTTGATCTCTGATAACTTCTCTGCTGGAATCTTCACTGAATTCTTCCACTGTTTTTGTGAACCCGAGTCAATCATTTATAACTACTCCTACTTACTCGTGCTATTCTCTCCACAGTTTTGCGGATGAGAACACCCGCTTTCTCTCCTTCACGTGTAAGTTTAACAAGGATGTATGACTCTCTGTTTATGTCCAAGGAAACTCCACGAACCTTATTTGAGGGCTTGTGGGGAATCTGAACTGTGGAGGAACCGGCCCTTGTTCGTCTACTTCAGTATCTCGGTGGCTCTGGGGTCCGAACGCGTTCAGCCAGGGTACAAACCAACAGGTAACCAGCCTCTTACAGCGCCCCCTGATGGCCAGCCCTCCTTCATCTTCGACCGTATCTTTTCTTTTTTGTCCCCTAGGTTATGGGGATCATAACGGCATGACATTCCTGCGCGTGTGCATCTCGTCTTCCATTTGATTTCCTCAAATCTGGCCACATTTCTGTTCCTTGTCTCTCCACTAAATTCTATTCTTGTTAATGTTTCATCTGTTTCTATCCAGAATGTGGGCGGACACCTAGATGTACACAGTCTCTATTATAATCATAATCTTTTGGTTTTATTTTTAAGTATTCTTAGAGGATAATCAACTGGAAATGTTTGTCTAGAATTCTTCTAATTGTCTAATTTTCCTACAATCTTTGGCTCTGTTAACTTTAGCTTCTTCTGTCGTCTTTCATACGTATCTCAGTTACACTTCCCAGCATCACTAGTAACTAGAGAAATTCAGATTAAAATGACAGTCAGATGCCACTGTTAGAATTACTTTAAAACCTTAAGTGGACATAAACAAAAATTCCTGAAGGCGTTGTTCAATGAAGCACGTGTGCATTTTTATCAGAAGTGCAAAATGGCATAGCCAATCGGGAAGATGAAAATTCCACTAGTCAAAAAAAAAAAAAGAAAAGAAAAGAAAAAAGAAAATCTACCTTTACATAAAAACCCGCATGTGGGTTTCTACATAAGCTTTCATCCTCATTGTCCCGTCTAGAAGTAATGCACACGTTTGTCAGCGGACACGTGGACAAACAGTGGCAGCACACACCACGTTCCACTCACCGCCTCCCCGCCGTCCCCGCATCTCCTCAACAGGTAAGTCCTACCTGAGCAAATTTCTCTCTTCTCGTTCAACTCGATCCTCTCTGCCCCGCCTCCCATTAGAGCTATCTCTGTGTGTTCTAGTTCCTCAGAAATGTACTCTGCCTTACCTATTTTATCTTATTTTTTTATTTTAAAGAGGAAAACAACAGCAACAAATTAATAACAATGAGGGCAAAAACAAAACAATACAGAAACAACACAGGATTTCAAAGCAAGATGATAGGAATTGCATAGTGTTATCTTCAATGAAGTTGCTCAGATTACCAGATGGAAGAACACAAGATTGACCAAACAGTTAAAGACAAGAACAAGTAAAGAAAACAAAAAAACAAAAAAAACAAAAAAACATTAGAAACAATGCAGAGCTTCACCAAACAAGACAGTAGAATTCAGCAGCGGTTCTTATAGGGCATACTGTTGTCTTCAAATTAGTTGTTCTGATTACCAGATATAAGCGTGCAAAATTGGTCAAGAGAAAGGAAAGAGTTGAGGCACGAGCTGTTCCTTTCAATAAACTGGTAGACATCAGCAGTGCACTTAACTACCCTTGTACTTACATATTTTCTCTTCTGTATTTTAAAGAGAAAATATCGAAAACAAAATAGCAAGAGCAAAGGGATAAACAAAGCAACATAAAAACAATAAAAATGATGCAGAATTTCAAAACAAGGTGACAGGAAACCAACAACGGTCATCGCATTGCAGATTTTATCTTCATCAGATAACCAGACATGGCCTTAATTATTTTAACAGAACAAATCAAGTGTCGATATTTTGAAAAGCAAATAAATAAGAGTAGAAAGAACAAATTTCTTTTCACCCTATTTATTCATTCAGTGAAAATACTGTTTGTGTATTTCTGACCCCCTGAACTTCTTGAAAAGACAATTCCACATCTAATCTTCTAAGGGTGTAGGGTTCCTGAACCACTCTGCTCTTCTCCCTTTAGCTGCTTCCCCCAAAACGTAAAACTCAAGTCCCATTTCTCAGTTCTGATCCTGTGCAACTTTTCCAAGGGTTGCGATTTTGAGGCTACCTTTCCCCTGCATATTTGTGATCTCACTGTGGTTCGAGCACCAGTCTTGTGCTATCCTATGTCTCTGACTTCTACCCGTCTCCTCATGACTCTCACTGTAATCCAAAGTGGATTGGAAACTGGTTTTCATGGCCATAACTCCATCACATAGTTGGATTTTGTGATTTGGAGTGGAATGAACAATGATTGGAAACCGTCCCAAACTTAAAACCAGTTCTGCCCTGTGATCACCAAAGCTTGCTCCATTACCTGTTTTTCCACCCTGTTTTCTGCTGTCACCCTCCTCTTAGTCCTCCAGGTCAGGACAGCTTGTCCCCTAGGATCTCTAGTCAGATAGGATTTTGCCCCTGACATCTGCACTGTCCGTGGTGCTGAATACCCTCCCTGTCCAGGAATGGCTTCCCCGGACTCTGTACTCTGCACCTTGACAGATCCTGCTTCTCCTCTGTCTACCTCTGAATGTACCTTGCATGCAGTCTCTTTCTTCTTCAATTCTCATTCTCTACTACCTGGAGAAGAATCTTTCTCAATTAAAATTCCAATTTGTGAAAACTTAACTGCGTAACTCAGAGACACAGATCCCCCTTGCTCACAGGTTGCCAACTCAATAAGTTGGAAAGAATAATTTGCAGAATTATCACCTTTTGTTTCGTTTATGGGATGCTAAATGACTCACTTAACAGAGTCTTTTCAACAAATTAATGGAATTGATTTAGCTGAACAAATATATTTGTTTTATTGTTGTCATATGTATACAAGTGTGGAATTCTTTCTAGTCAGAACCTGAATCAAGTAGCCTGTTATACCTCCTGATTTACAGAAAATCTGTACTGCAGTCCCTTTCTCTGGTGCTTTCTTTTATAGTGAAAGGTTGTTCATTTCTTGTGCAATGCATATGTATTTCTGCAGCTATGCTATATTCTCCTACACATGTGAAAATTTTATTTTCTCCCGGAATTGAATAACTTAAAACTTCAAAGAGATGAACTCCACGTTAACCTCTGAACCCTCCTTCTCAAGTAATCAGGGAATCATAGGATAGTATACTGAAGGAAAGCCAGTCTCTGACTTGCAGATATTACAAGCTATCCCAGCAATTTTTAAATTTCACTTTCTAAAACCCCTGGAGTAATGAGATATGATGGATGGTTTAGGATTGCAATAATTTTATGGATTTTTTTCTTAGCACTGAGGTAAAGCTAATAACCAATGAGGTTTTGTAGCCACTTATATATACAGATTCTCTGGAATAATGGAGAGCATATTTTAAAGCTGCTCTTTTTCTTTTCTTTTCTGTACCAGGAATTGAATTCAGGACTTTGCGTTTGCCAGGCAGGTGCTGTGTTACTGAGCTATATCCCCAGCCCCTAAATCTGCTCTTTTGAATGAAACTTCAAAAAAAACAACAAAGGAAGAACAAAGAAAGAAAACAACCAAGCCCTAATAGCTATAAAGTTCCTTTGAGGATAAAATAGTACCAATCACATATATTTTATTCAATATGTCTTTGGAAAATAACCAACTGAACTACTAAGGGAAGGGCCGGGGATACAGTTCAGTGGCACAGCACCTGCCGGGCAAACACAAGGTCATGAGTTCTACTTCCAGTAAGAAACAAAAAACAACAAACAAAAAACAAAACTACTAAGGAAAGTAGTTAGCATGGAAGCATCCAGGGAGAAAATAAATGAAAATGAAATAAAACCTCTCATGGAAAAAAATACAGTGAAAAAAACTGTAGGTATTATCCGGTATTATGTATGAATGTCTATAATTAAGCATAACTATAAATATGAAGAAAATATATTGAGTTATAGAAATAAAATTCTAAGATATTTTATAAATCTTGTTAAATTTCTTGTTAAGAAATCTAATAAATGGAATAAATACATGTCATTTATAATGCATTTTTCAAAGTTATTTAGATTCAGTCATACTTTATTCATGTATTGAACAAATATAGAGTCATATTTTGGACTTCTGTCATCTTATTTATATAGTTGTGATATTAACATTCTACTGTCATTTCTTTCTTCTCAGACATGATGTATATATTTACGTTTCACAAAGACACCACTTATATATTATAATGCTTGTGTAGCTAGCTTACCTTCAATTTTACATTCATCAAAAATGTTCAATTATTGTAATTACATTCAGGTTTTCAAGCCATAAAAAGTATGTCAAACAAGGTATCTGAAATATTTACATGAATACACATTCAGAACAGGAGAGACAGAGAGTTTAAATCATAGGTCGATCTCTAAGTTGAGATTCTTTTTGCCTCTTTTACTTTGAAGTTATTTTAGACACACAAAGCTGCTGAAAAGTCGTATACACTTCCTATGCCCTGCAAATTCTAATGATAATGTGCCACACAATTATTGTGTAATCATCAAAGCCAGCAAATTGATACTGGCCTAGTATTATTAAGTAAACTACAGTTTAGGTTAATTAGACTAATTTTATGTGAACGTTCATCTTGCCACATATAAATTCTACTCCTTGTTTTTTCACACAATCATCACCCCACTCGTGTTACAGACCTTCCATAACTTAAAAGTAACTTTCCTTCAGTTTAAATTCAATAATGCAAATTAGTAGAATGTGCTCAGGAAATCCAGCTTTGCTTTCATTTATGAATTTGGTCCTTTCCATAGTGTACATTACTTTCTTTCTCACCACTAATGGTCTAATTTGTGTCATTGATCAGACATTAAACACCATGTATTAATAACAACCATGCAAAAAATCTGATACTGTATCTAAAGCCAATGGTTCACTTGCAGATAAGAGGAGGTGCTCCTGGCTGAGCTTAAAACTGGAGCTGAGATTTTGAGAATCAAAGAGGGGGCCACCAGAGTAGCTTATCCTCAATTCAGCTCCAACAACCATGTATGCACAGCAGGAAACCAAGTGTGCGGGACAACAAAATCAGAAAACCTTGTGGGAGAAAGCTTTTGTGATTTTAAGCCCTTTAATGTAAACACCAGACAGCTTGGCATCAAAAGTGCTCCATGGCCTCTTTTAATGTCGACTGTAGGGGTTCAAAAGGTGGCTGAGGGAAACCAGATGCCCAAGGAGGGCAGAAGCCCAGATGGCACAGTGGGGACTGGGATGCAGAGAATGAACAGATGGAGCAAGCAACAGATGCCCTGGCTCATGAATACCACAGGTTAGTGGCCCCTAAGAGCTAAGGAAGAAAGAGTTATGGGGGAAAGAGAGCTGGCTCCACACGGACAGCAGAAGGAATCCTTGCGCTGATGGAAATATTCTCTCTCTTTGGTGTGTCAGTCTTAATCCTGGTTGTGTATTGTACCCATGTTTTACAAGTTGTCTTTAGGAGCAACAGGAAATAACAGTACATTGCATATCTCCGTAGTATTTCTTACAAATGCAGGGTACTCTACAATTATCTGACAATACAAATTTAAATGAAAAAGATTATATGTTCTGCATCAAAAATGGCTCCCTGCAAAATCTGTACCTCATAATGGATATATTTTTGTCTCCAAATGATATAAACTCTCTAAGGAAATGTTAGCACACTGAGGGAGGTGAAAGAAATTGAAACGGTCCTCTCTCCTCAGAGAGTATGGGCAGGAGCTGCCTCCTCCCACTCATTTCAAGCTGTTTCCTCTCTTGATACCCAGAAAGTTGAACAAATGACAAAGATCAGAAAGCGCGGTTCCTTTATGCAACAGTTTATCATAAGAAGAAATCCGGTGGCGCAAACTACAGCAGCAGGCTATGATAAATGTATTTAAAATGTCTCTGCAAACTGAATACAAGTGAATGATTTTTCATTTCATATATAACAAAGTAGTGTACTCTATTATAGATAACAGAATTATAAAATATAGAAACATGCAAAAAGACTTCACTATGATATTTGTTTATATAATATAATAACAGACTTAGAGATATTAATACATGCTCAAGAGTATTTTTCACCTGATTGGTTTTTAGTTTGAAGAAGAATACTGCAAGATTCCATAAAAATGATACTCAAATCATATCATTATTGTTAATATTTGTTATGAATAGAATAATAAGTGTTTTGTGTGTTTCCTCAATGGGAATATGTTAACAGTGGAATTCTCCAAGCATCTTATTGGATATGTATGGTGTTGGTGAAAAATAGAAAAGATATGCATTGCATGTGTATATATATACATACATACATGTGCATACATGTATAATTTATATTTACAATGGTGGGAAAGGCCTAAGAACTTTTAGATAATGAAAATCCAAGCCAGTAAAGAATTTCTGCCACAAAATCTGGACATGGAGAAGTGGAAAGTGAGTTTTACATGATCAATTCATGATAATTTCTAAGGATTTGGGTGACACAGCTGTCCAAACTTGTATTTTTGGAAAAGCACCGTTGTCACAGACCTAGAGGCCATTGTGGATCACTCCTGGAAGGCAGTGACTCGCTGGGCTCTCACAGGGAGCCAGACCAAACCAATAGAATGGAAAGCTTGATCCCTCTGTAGTAAAGAGCAGTGTTTGGGGCAGGTTGTAATTCCAGTCACTGAACTGCAGCAAAGAAATAACAGAATTCTGCAAATTCTGGATAGACTCTAGGTAGTGGCAGGGTTTAAAAGCATATAGAATTTTCATATAAGAAAAGGTTATATGAAACCTTTTCATATAAAAGGTTTGAAAACTAGTGCTTTCAATTAATTTTTTCAAAAGAGAGAAAATGAGGTGCAAAGCTATCCCCAAAATGTGTTCAAGTACACATCAGCTTTGATGACTGGTTAATCCTCACCATATGCTTGGAAATTATATACACTGCAAGTAAAAATGTCAGGCAAACGAAGGCAGATTTTTCTCAAATTTTTTAAGGGGTATGAAGCTTAGGAAAGAATAACAAAATGTAATATGCCTGAGGCAATATTTGAAGATGATAAAAACCACAAAGGAAAAACCTAACAAGATCAAGTTTGGTAAATTTATGTGTGTATCTAAAATTGTAGATTGAATTAAGCCAGGAGGAAGGAGGACGGTTATGTGTTCTGCCTGTCTCAGGTTGAAGCTATGATGTGCCTTTCTTGGTCCCCATTCACGATGAGCTGCAAGTTTAAATATCAAGTGAAACATATGATAACATCACACTGACTTTTTAAAATTCACAAAATATGTGTACTTCCAATTTATATAGGTAAGGCCTAAGTTAAAAGTGGAGGTGATTTGAACCACCAATTAAAATTTAAAACTGAACTATGAAAATTATGAATCTTATGCAGGAGTAGAGAGAATACAGTAATGAATTACTAAATATCTATCCCTAGGATTAATAGATAGTAATATTTTGACAAATTTTTCCTTCTGTTTTCCTAATTTTTTGAGGTATCATACTGTTTTGCTCTAATTAGTTTAGTATTGCTGAAAAAAGCAGCATTAAAAAAACATAACTCCCTACTCACATTAAACAAAACTAATTCCTTAATGTAATCTAAAAATTTGCCCATATTGAGACTTCTCTAGTTGTTCTGGAAATATCTTTTTATAAACTGGGTGTGCTGTGCTGGTACATGATTGTTTATAGCATTTTTTATTTTAAAGAATAAAAGCATAAGAAAATAACAACAACAGAGAAAACAAAACAACACAAAAACAAATGATACAGAGTCTCAAAACAAAACAATAGGAATTAACAGTGGTTGTTATATTACTTATTGTTAGCTTCAGTGAAGTTGCTCAGATTACCAGATGTAAGAATGCAAGACTGATCAAACAATGGAAGAGAATAAAAACTAATTAAAAAATTAGAAATGATACAGAGCTTCACTAAACAAGATGGCAGGAATTCACCAGTGGTTGTTATATTGCATGTTATTTCTTTCAGATTAGCTGCTCAGGTTTCCAGACAGCAGCATGCAAATTGGTCAAAGATATTTAAGCATTAACTGTTCCTTTCAATAAATTGATAGACACCAGTGGTACAATGATTCTAACTATCCATATATATTTACTCTTCTCAGTTGTTCCTTCTCTTTGATAATATTTATTGTATCTTTTGGGTTTTATTTACTCTTTCAGTTCCTTACACTAGGGAGATAATATGGTGTTTACACTCGTGGGTGTGATTTATTTCATTTATGAGTATGGTCTCAAGTTGCATCCATTTATCTATAAAAGCCTTGAGCTTTTCTTTTTTTATAGTAGAGTAATCCTCCACTGTATAAAAATACCACACCTTTTTTATCCGTTCTTCAGTTGATGTGCATTTGGATTGTTTCCAAGATCTAGCAATGACATATTGTGTGGCTATAAACATGGGTGCACATATATTGCTGTGCTTTGATGTTTTCAGTTCTTCTGGAGAAATACCAAGAAAAGGAATGGCTGAGTGAAGTGGGACCTCTAAAGCTAGCTTTGTGAGGAATCTCCACACTGATTTCCATAGTGACTTCATAATGAATTATTTTGTAAGAAAGCATTCACGCCAAGGGAAATAATAGTCCTACTGCTTTTACATAGGTCAGTATTACAACAGTAGGGGGAAAATATGTTCTATGAAGGATTGGTAAAAGTCAGAAAAGCCTATATAGACATTGATCTGGCGACAAAATTTTTAACCAGACTTTTTCATAATTGTGTCTATAGTGCATGTGATTGAAAATGAGGACTTGGAGATGTAGTTCTGTGGCAGAACACTTGCTTAGTGTGTGCAAGACCCCAGGTTCAGGCCCCAGCATTGCACACAGCAACAACAAAACACAACAACAAGAGGAATGTGTGGTTCCTGTGATAGTGGCCTAGGTGGTAGAACTTCTGCCTGCTCACTGGTCATTGAGGGTAAAAAAAACTAATACTGTATCTGTAAGTAGCAAGTCAGTTCTAATAGTATGATGAGCAGGTTAATATTGGCAGCTTCACCTACTACTTCAAACACATTTGAAATTTAACATTTAGAAGGAAAACTTTCAAGAAAAACTAAATATACTGATGAAAGTTTTTTGAGTTATCTTAATAATAACTACAATTTGTGAAAAGTTTAGGGACCTGAGAACCTTCTTTTCCTAACTTCCAGTCAACTATTAGTGTATATGCCTCTGTTCAGTGTCAGAATGTCAAACAGCATATAAAACAAGCTCAAGGCTACAGCCCTAACCCAGAGAACAGGGACATTCTGAAACGTGTTTAGACAGTCCACTAAACCGGGGGAAGTTGAGAGAAAACAATTACTCCCTTATATGCCTATTTTAAAAATATTACGAAGTTTAATTGTAATTGATCAACAAACTCTCACTACTTAGAAAATATTGGCATTATTGCAACACCTAATAAAGTCTTGTATAAACTTTATTTTATGCTTTGGTTGAGGTACCTTTTTTATTATACATTCTTTTCTCAGAAACAGTTTTGATTACGTTCATTGCAAAGATCCTTGTACTACAGGCACCCATCCGGACTGGGTTGCTCAGATGGAACAAGAAAGCAGCTCTCCTACTGCTAGTTATACGCGTTACCTGTGATGTCTTTCTGCATACTCTATTCCTAATTGTGATTCTCAAGACAGGCTTAAATCCTTTATAGAAGGGGATTTCTGTTAGTGAACGGAATTGGCATATTCTTACACACCCTCCTGCCTTTGACCTATCAAAATGGACAAACCACCTGTGCCTTGTTTAATTTCCTTAGTGCCTTGTTATCCACAGACCTTACAATTAGTTTCATTGGCTCTGTCAGTCAATTTGAAGAAAGCATCTTGGAGGTAGTATATGACCTTTAACTTGTAAGTCTTAAGGCTTTCCCAGGCTTCCTTTTTGAAGTAATGGAACTCTTCTAAAAGAAAAGTGAATACGCTTTTAGTCGTCAATCCAAAATTTTTCTCCAAATAAAGCAAGGGAAAGAAAAGATTTCTGTGTGTTTTTCCTCCATTACCCTGATTATCCATTCAAAACAGTCTTCTCCATGAAATTCTAGCACTCTGTGTAACAGGTTTGAAAAGCATTACAGTCATATCTAGCAGATAAACAAATGTAAATGTTGGCTGGGCAGGGAACAAAGCATGGTAGAGTTGGTGGAAGTTGGTATAGTGAAAGAGACAAGGTAGCAGTTGACTTTACTAGGGTGGCACTTTTGTGAAGGAAACTCTTTATCTTCAGGTGTATATCGGTCTGGGAAATACTGTACCTTGCAAATGTAATTGGACTTTTATTGGATGTTATTAAATTACTTATCCAGGAGTTCCAGGAAACATTATACCCAACATGAAAGTAAATAAAGATTACTGAGTGCCCTATCATGCCAAAGAATTATCAAAATCTTGACTACAGATCATTGATTTTTCTAGAGAAGTAGAAATTTCTGGGAAATCTTTTTTGTCCTTAGTATTCATTGTTTAGTAGAATCAACATATTTTTAGGATAGATGTCAATTTATAGATTCATAAATTGCAAATATTTTCCCAATGTACCATTAATGGTTTCTATTTAATAAAATAGTAGCTTAGAGGCTTATTGCTGTGTAGATGCAAGCCAGTTTTGAATTTAATTTAGCAATTCTAGTACTTCAACTTCCTCTTTTTCATTGATCATATACCATATTCTCTCATATCTTTCTTTCATTTTCTGAACAAGCTCAAGAATCTTGCTGGCTTCTCCATTAATGATTTAGACTAATCTTTCATACATTTCACTGTTTGTTCAGACAAGAACTGTGCATTTTTTTTGTAACATTTTGAAACTTACACCTGAGAGTGCATTGGGAAAATAATCGTTCAGTGAAAGCAAAGCAGTCTACTGTTCTTCGTTTTTGGTTTCTCAAATCTTCGGCATTATTGAAAATTGCATCTTTAAGAACACTTTTCAGAAATAAGCATGCTTTAATGGTTTGATCAATCTTGCATTCTTATGTATGGTAATCTGAGCAACTTCACTGAAGATAACAATATTAATATAACAACCACTGTTAATTGCTATCATCTTGTTTTGAAATCCTGTATCATTTTTATTGTTTTTGCATTGTTTTGTTTTTACCTTCATTGTTGTTATTTGGCTACTGTTTTTGCTCTTTAAAATAAAAAAAAAAAAACAAGAAAAGAACAGTTTTCACCTACATGCAATATAGGTAGTTATAGCACAAACAGTAAACAGCGTAACAAGATCATTACAACAACTAGGGAAAGAACTGTACAATAAAAAGAAAACATGCTATATTTTGAAATGTTTTGTTACAAGAAAGGGCACCTCCTAGGGTATACATTTTACCAAATAGCTATGGTCGTTACCCTTCCCAGCTTGTGAATTTATGCATAAAGTTGAAGGATGTAATGTGAAAGCAACAGTGGTAGTGGGCATGGGAATTTGAGGGGAAACTGAAAGAGAAAAGGCAAGGGAAGGGGAAGAGTAATACGTGATGGAACAGGAAGCTGAAACGTGGGAACTAAAAGAAAAGAAAAACCCTTCTTAAATGAAACAATCCAAATTTAATTACAGGTGAGAAACAGGGCAGGAAATTCTTTTAATTGATTTTTAAGAATCAATCTGGCTAAATTTTCTCGAGAATCTGAAACCATTGATTCTCCTTCCCTCTACATCTCAGATTCCGGTGGGATTCTGGATGGAGGTGTATTTTTTATGCATGGAGTCCTAGCAGGTTACCACCATGGGCCCTGTGTCCTAGGTATCAGACTGTCCCCAACTATCACGACAAGACCCAACTATAATGTAGCTGTGGCCCTTTCACTTGTGTTCCTGCTCCACGTTGCAAAGTAAGCAGCGTCTCTGACAGAGTAGTTGGTGCCGTATTCAACTAAGATGTTTGTAAGAAGTACTATGAGCTGTCTAGAGAAGCCTCCCAGAGACAAAAATGCCTTTAATACAGTGAAGAATTTGAAAAGTGAGTTTTAGATACTTTGGCAAATCCAGGAGTGTTATGGCTTGTGTCTAGATGTCCCCTCAAGACCTTCTGTGGTCATAGGTGGGGCATTTTCGGAGGTGAATGGATCTAGAGGGTGTGACTTTGGAACTGATTCATGATGCAATGCTAGGGTCAAGGGTACTAGGTTTAAGGGTGAGTGCTACTCATCCTAAGTAGCCTGGGTAAGATATGAGGGATAGAAAGAGCTGTAGTCGTGCCTTGTTGCTTTGCTACCTTCTGCCCTCCATGAACCATTTCTCCTCTGGATGCCCATCTGCCATGCCAACCTGCCTTGGAGCCAGGCGACTATGAACTGTAACCCCTAAAGCCTGTGAGCTAAGCAAACCTTTCCTTCTTTAACTTTAGTTGATGAGTATTTTGTCTCAGCAACAAGAGAAACTTACTAAGGCAAAAAGAAATTAACTTTATATAGATGAAGCCGTCTGTCATTATACCTTCAAGTTGCTATTTGCCTTTTACAAAGATCCTATTCGTCCTTTAAAAGAAACCAGGAAGAAAGTGGTTGGGATGGATTTGTGGTAATTCAAAATATAAGCTTTACTGTATGGTTTTAAATTCTACTGTTTCATTGATTATTCACAGAACATTGTATAATTGGCAAGAGGGAAGATCTGAACACAGAAAGATTGATTCCTGAGGCCCATGCAATTCTCTGCCATTGATGTTTGTAGCCGCAGGTGCAGGAGCACACACTTGGCTTGAACTCAGGAGGACATAGATGTTCATCCTTCACTGAGGGCACCTACACAAGCAATCAGATGCTACATTAAAGGTCTCATTGCTCCCTAGTTTTTCCCTTTCTTCATCATCGTGAGATAGCCGTTCTGCTCAGATTACACTGCCATCTCAGAAGGTGTGTGTTTTGGCTGGTGCCATTCTGTGACCCTGGAGAATGGTAATTTGAATTCAGAGTCTCCACACCGAGCTGTATCCCCACCACTTTCTTGTACTTTTTAAAACAAGGTTTCACTAAATTGCTAAGTTACTCAGGATGGGCTCAAACTTGTGATCCTCTTGCCTCAGCCTCACAGAGCTCTGTAATTATAGGTGTATGCGATTACTGCTGGCTTAGAAAGGTTTTAAAAAGTTTGTTTTCAGCCTCCAGGAACTCAAATAGAAAATTATCAAATTTCCTTTGTCCCAAAGATGTGAATAAGCAATGAAAATAATGTAAATACATTTAAAACCTCAATTTAAGTAGAGACCTAGAAAACATGATACCCTGGCATAATACGATATGTCCCTATTTGGTAAAAATGAACGTTGCTTTGCCCACCACACCCAGGAAGAATTTGAAAGCAAGTGTGATACCACCTCAGTTTTCAGTATAGAAACATATGCTGATGAGTAGCGTGTGTTTCAGTTAAAATTTAAATTTTATTACCTTAAAAGGGAAGAGAAGATGACTTAGAAGCTTTTTAGGACTTCCACTTGACCAAATTTCTGGTATTTTTACCTTTCTTAAAAAGAACAAAGTTTCAAAACAGATGAGGCATGGTAAATATATAGAGAAGCATATGCATTGATATAATGCAGTAACTAAAATGCATTTCATCACAAGAAGATGCATCATTAATCAAGAACTGCTATAACTTGTTAAGTACTCTGCAACTACTCAGCTTCTCCTCCAACCAGTCACAGCCCTGGAAATCACATTATCACTACTTTCTCTAGCTAAAGAAAATGACTGTTTTTGGTTTACAAGGGAAAGTTGCTTCTGATTTAATAAAAATAGAATTCATTTATTGGACAATGCCCACATTTTGGCTACAGGAAAAAAAAAAAAAGAAAAGAATGACCATCATTTGGTTAAAGACAAAAGGACACAACATAATTTTAAAAATAGGAATGTTAGTAACATGTTAAGAGCTACATGTTTTCTCAGTTCTTTAGCAACCTTATTATGCCCAATTTACTGGAAAGACTCAGAGTGCACTGACAGTGTGTCCCAAGCTGCTTTGTATGGAAATCATTTCTACCTTTATTAAACCCCGTGTCTACCTGCCCTAAATCAGACAAACAATTGCATTCACCACTCCTTCATATCTTGTTTTCTAAATTGTCAAAAGGGCAAATACTATGAGACAAAAAGAAAAAAAATTGTCAAGAGCATCCATAAACATTCATTAAACACAATGAAAGAGAAGAAATTTATTGAAATGATGTAAGGAATTAATAGCTCAATGTTTGCTAATAACTTTTATATGATATTTTATACCTAGTTTTTTTTCCCACTTGGCATTAATGATCTAAAAATTATGTATTAATTTGTCAGGCATTTCAATTAAAGAAGCAAACTAAAAAAACATGAGCATATGTTCCTTAACACTGTATACAAAAAGCTGAGGAATCTCCAGGGACCGATTAAAGAAGAGTGTATGTTATTGAGGTCTCTTTCTATGCTGTTTCTTGTTTCTAGGATGTGGGACCTTTCACTGCTGATTAACCCTCTTTCCACCAAAGGCTGGCAGGGGAGTTGAATGGTGTGGATGTGAAATCAATGCAGCTGGTCTGTGGCATCGGCAGCTGCAATGGGGTGCAGAAGTCTGGTGGAAGGGCCAGACACGCAGAACAAAACAGAATGTTGAAGCAGAGAAGCCATAGTGATTGTATGGATTATGCAATTACATGTGAATTTTTTAAAATCTCTATTGTGTCTTCTTTCTTGATTTAAATATTGATGCCTTTATTTGAATCTGGAAAGTTAAGTATTTATTTATTGTTGGGTAGTATAGTAAATATTTTCATAGTGGCTGATAAAATGTATTATAACAGTGAATATAATAAGACACTCCTCATAGAACAAACCTATATATTATAAAATACTGGGCAAACTTTTAGAAAAGTAGGACATATGCTACAACTAAATATATGTATATATTTTAGTTAAGAAAAGAATTGACCTATTAGAAATCCAGAAGATAAAGCATTTGTTATTTTACACCTAATTAAAGTCTGAATTCTACTGGGAAGCACATTTAATTATAAATACAGAATAGTTAACATTAAAATGGGCAAAATAGTGCATATATATATATATATATATATATATATATATATTCACTTAGTTTTTAAATTATTTTTAAATGCTAGTCTGAGCAACTTGTTCAGTGTCCTCAATTCTGCTTCTGATATTGTGCTACAAACATTCCTTTCTCCATGCAGAACTCACTGTACTTCCAGTACATGTAAATTGAATGTAGGCATTCATATGTTTGGCTTGTGCCTTTCTCAAACGTGTCTGACATCTCACCTACATAGAAGGCATTTTGGAGAACAATTACTAGTTCTCTGTTTTCAGCTCTTAGCACTGCTTTGGGTTATGGTAGATGTGGAGTTAATGTAAGATAACACTTGTATTCCAGGAACTTTATATTCCTTTGGGAAAGTATAGGTGGAGGACAGTAGAAAGACACTAGTCCATGATATCTCAGGCAGTGCTGCTCACCTACTTAACAACCTGCCCTGGACTTGTGCCATGATTATGGAGATGAGGTCGGTAGGTATCAGTGAAGAACTTTAGGAAAGTTCCAGGAAGAAGCAGGAAGCAACTAGACTCTGAAGGTAGCAGGAAATGAAGAAAGAAAAATAATTTTAGATGCAAAAGCAGGTGGCATCCAAGTGTTTATGTGAAGACTGAGAATCCTTGAACTGTCCATTGGGTTAGTGTTTGGAGGAAATGGATGCTTAATGTCGGGAAAACAGGACTCAATAAAATGTTGCTATCAGACTGGGGAAATCGCTAATTGCAAAGCCACAGGTTTAGTTGTTATTCTGATAACATGAAAGTATCAGTGTTTCCTTCACCTCTCTTTAGGTCTAGAATATCTGTCTTGAAACTTAGTAGCCATAACTGAAAAGTGTTCCAGAAACTGACTCATATCATTTTGGTCTTTTTAGACCAATGTGAAATAGGGCTAATGACTTCAGAAAATCAGTTTTAAACATTCCATGGCATACTTCTGTGATTAATTAATAATAAGTAATGTACTTTAGAAAACACATTAAATTACTTTTCTACATATTTGTGCAAGGCTTGTTTATAATTTTCCAGGTCAAAAAGTATTTTGAAATTGATTTTGAATGTACTGATCCACTAACTTAATTTTTAAAATGTATGAGTTGTCAAATCATTGGCAGACTTAAAGATGGTATTTTATGTTTACTTTTCTAGATTAATGAAAAAATATATTTCTATCTATTGCAATGATGTCAGATCTCAAAAAGACTCCAGCGTTTTTATTTACATAGTTTGGGGCAGGATTTACAAGTTTAACCATTTCATTCTGGTTTTATTGTTTAATTAGTCTTATATTCAAACCAAAATATTCAATGTAACTACAAAAAAAATCTCATAACTTTTTGCACAGATATCTACCAAAGATGTCTTCAGAGTGTAACTCAGTTTCATTTCTTCCTGACTGACCTTAAACACCATTCTTAAGTTTTGAGGTGGAACATCTATGAAGCCCATTTGTTCACAAGTTTGAATTAGTTCTGCTATTTATTTACTGATTCTTTTGTCTCCTTGATCCATTGTGACAGAGGTGTATTAAGGTCCCCCATTACAATTATATAGTGCATATTTCATATTTCATGTCTGCTAATACATTTTTGTTTTGCTGTTAATTGAGCTCAGGACCTTGGGCTTGCCAGGCAGGCACTTGTGCCACAGAGCAATATCCCCGGCCCTGATACTTGTTTTATATAGTTTGCTGCAGCGGTATTTCATGTATATATGATGATTGCTATCTCTTCCTCTTGGAGTTTTCCTTGAACAAGTATGTAGTTCTTGGTCTCCTTTGATCAGTCTTGGTTTGAAGTTCACTTTATCTGCAAATAAAATAGCTACCCCTGCTTTTTCCCTGGTTCCTATCACATGGGCTATTGTTTTCTATCCTTTGAGTTTCAGTGTATGAATGGCTTTTTGAGTTATTGTGTTTCTTATATGCAGCATATTGTTGGACCTTGTTTTCAAAACGTTTTGCCAGCCTGTTTCTTTTGATTGGTGAATTGAGACCATTTACATTAGTGGTTATGACTGATATGTACTGGCTTATCCTTGACATATTATTTTCCTGCTGTTGGTTCCCTGTCTTCTCCCTCTGTTTAATTGCTTGCATTCCCTGGTGGTTTCTTCCTATTGATGTTCTTAGACTTGTGATGTTTGTTATCTAGTTCTGAAATATCCTTCAGAACACTGTGTTGCTATTCTGTTCTTTGTCACTATAGTATTTATCTCTCCACTGATTTTGAAAGATAGTTTTGCAGGGTACATCAATCTGAGTCGGAGGTTGTATTCTTCCAGAATCTGAAATATTTTACTCCTAGTTCTCCTTAAGGGTTTGTGCTGAGAAATCTGCTATGATTCTGATGGGCACTCCTAAATATAGTTGATTTCTTTAAAATGGATCAGCTCTTAAATTTCATATAGAGTTTAAACTCTTCAGGATTACTTTGTGATTTACTTTCAAGTTTTAACCACATTTACAAACATTATTTAGCTTCAATTTTACTTTGACAATAGCAATAATTTTTCAACACCATTTTTTCATCATCTTCCTAAGTGATTTCTTATTTTTTTATTTGTGGGATAATTTTTCAACTTATAGAGAAATCAAAACAAAAACACACAGAATATTTTGGTTTCCTCTGAAATCATTTGAAATTTAATTTCTGGCAGACCTTCTGTCATGTCCAAGTGTATCACATGTAATTTTTATGAACAAGGGTAGTGTCCTATACAACCATTATACCCCTCAGTATGGGCACTTATATTAATTTCTACCACTTAAGGCCCTTATCTTCGTTAAATGTCACTAATTATGCGGGTGCTATTCTTTAAAGCAGCAAGATGCAGTTCAGAATCCTCTCACATTGATCATTTGATCTCTTTCAGTCTAAAATCTTTGCTATTCTTTCTTTTACCTTCATGATTTTGAGAATTTTAAAGTTTAGAGCAGTGATTCTACAGACCATCCAACAACATGGGTTTGTTTTGGGATTTCTCAGCGTGAAATTTAGATTCCACATTCTGCAGGAATACCACAGAGAGTAGGATTCACTGCAGATGGTTCACGAGGTTAATGTGTCCCATTCCTGGATACTGACTTTAATCTTTCCCAGCTTCTCTACCATGAAGCTACCTCCTCTTACCTGGGTAGTTAACAATTATTTTGAGGAGGTATATTCAGATTATTTAAATAGCATATACCTCATCAGTATGTGAATATTTCAGGCCTCCCTCAGATATTACTTCCCTTCTTTTATCCATTACATTTTCTTGGCAGAATTGACTACTCATACAATGGTCACCATATTGTAATTTTCTGGGTGATTATTCCATTTAATTTGCCGTTTTTTGCACAAGAAAAAGGTTATTCTTCTACTCTTCTTTATTTACATTGCTGGTTTCAGTCATAGCAGAAGAAACTGAACAATTTATCTGTTATGCAGTAAGTTATGACTTCTACATTGTTCTAGTTTTGATCAATGGGATTGCCTTTTGACTAGTTCCCCTGTACTTTTGACATGTTATAATTATCATTATTTCCTTAGTTTCTGTTTTAAACAGATGTTTCTGGTTATATTTATATTATTTATATTTATATATTTAAACTGTCCACCTTTAAGTTTGTCATTTCGTTATTTCTACTAAGGAGCCATAATCCATTAGAGAAGACCTAGTTGGCTGCTGTGCTCTTTGTTCCTAGTGCTTCTGCTCTTGTTCCTTTTCAGTAGACAGAGATACACACACTTTTACCTCAATGTCTTCTTCGGACATTAAAAAGCTATGAAAAATTTGCAGTTACTATCAAAGGACCTGGACTGATTTTGTAAAAATATTATGAAAATCATACCCCCAAATTCTTTTTACTTCATTGCTAACCACTAGGTAAAACCGGGTGTGGTGGCGCACTCCTGTAATCCCAGCACTCGGGAGGATGAGGCATCAGGATCATTGTGATTGGGAGACCAGCCTGGGCTACAAAGTGAGCTCAAGGCCAGCCTGAACTGCTTAGTGAGACCCTGTCTCAAAAAAAGACAAAAAATAATAAAAAAAATAAAACCACTAGGTAGGAAAACACTTAGAAGATGAGACGTCAGTTGAAGCTTTTGTTAATTTTGGAGGTAGATTGATAAACATTCTGCTAGCTGTTTGGCTGTGTTATTCTGTAGTGCCTTTTCTCTGTTAAAATAAAAGCCTCATTTATTGTCTGAAGTGATCCATATTTAAATGTACTTTCTTCCATTCAACTGAATTGCAAATTTAAGAGGAAAACAGCTTCAAATGTCCACTGGCTACAAATGACACCCCTTCATGGCAAGTTATTAATTCAGTAAAACTTCAAAAGAAACAAATACAAATTCTGTAGTCAGGATAAGTGTACATATTAGACTGTCAATAAAAAAAAACCTGTCTGCTGTCCAAATTATTGCATGTTGATAAATACCAATTTTTATAGTAATTTCATGATCTAAGTTTTCAATCAATGCTTTTTTAGGCATTATGTTTTTACAAATTTTGGGATTTTATAATCAGGATAACTAGAAGGGATGATAGACATTGTGAAATGAAAGGAAAATGCGCAAAATTAAGGGGCAACTTGAGTATGGGAAAGGAGAAGGGAAAGAAGGGGAAACCATGTGTGTATGTATATACAGGATAGCTAACAGTTGTACTACTGTCGTCTATTGCTTTACTGAAAGGAACAGTTAATGATTACTTGTTTGATCAATATTGCATGTCTCTATTTGTTTTCCTGAGAAACCACTTTGAGGATATCAATATGTAATACAACAACCATTGTTAATTTCCTACCACTTTGTCTGTAACTCTGTATTGTTTGTATTGTTCTTATGCTATTTTATAAATGGATGTCTGTTTGTTAATACGTTCTCCTTCTTTTGTTTTTAAAATAAATTGAAAAAAATATAAGCGGGATAAGATGAGCCATTTGATGATTATCAGAACATCGACTTTATTCTGGTTAGCTCCCTCAACAGCAAGACATATATGTTCATCAAAAAGTGTTACAGAAAAAAGCCTCAGTGCTACATTTGATATGGGAGATGGAAATGCTACATGTGTATTTATATGTATCTATGTGCTTAGACCATGTGTAATCTAGATTTTCATAATACATCTGAGTAATTTTTCTCACCTGTCATGAAAAGATTCCAGCTCATGTTGCCCCATGGGCAAAAGACCACCGAGTCCTACGCATAATTTTGAGCTGAATGCAATTGAAAACAAAAAGCAAACAGCATAAGGGGCAATTTAGTTACCTAGCTTATAAATAGGGAGGTGACAAAGGACAGAAACCACAGTATAGTCAGAGTGATCAGCTGGACTGATGGGAATTAAAGCAATAGGCAGCAAAACTGGGGATTCGGCCAGGAATGGAGCTCCGCAGTCAACTCTCTCCTATACCCAGGGCTGCATTTAAAGCAACTCAGATACACGGAAAACTGGTTTTCTTTTAAAATTTATTTTGCTTAAACTTTGCAGGCTCCGTAGTTCCTTTAGCGAGGCTGAGTCACAAGTGCTCATTGAACCGTCTGTGATAAGTCAGGATTGGAAAACAGCAAATTTCCACGCTTCTCTTACCCATAAAAGAGCTCATGTGGCCATCCTCTTGGGACACCTCCCAACTGGGAGCTAGTTTTTTCTGTTTACTTCTACTCAATGCTTTTCTAACTTCCTCCCTTTTCGCTGTGTTTTCTTCCTTTAACTTTGTGAGGCAGCAGCTCAGGTTGACATAATTTGTATGGAACTATCTATTTCAATGGGAACTTTGATCCCTCCCTTATCCGCATCCAAACCAATATGAATTCTCCTTGTGACCGGAATCCCTCTCTATACACTTTCCATACCAGAAGAAAGTAACAGCTTTATTAGAAGAGACAAGAAAGCACAGAGAAAGAGTGGTTACAAATAAATCTTAATAAGAAGCCCTAATTTGCCATCCAAAATGGATGGCAGTTACTGTTTCATAATCTGTAACTCCTAGAAGCTTGAAGTTCTTTCCTTTTGTCTTTTCACTGGTATACAAAAAGACAGTTCTTTGCTGAAATGCTGCATCAGCTTCTAAATTCTCAGTACTCCTTGGAATTACTGGTGACTGTACTTAGGGGGTTCTACAGGATGTAGGTGTTAGGAAATGTGCGTTTATTTTCCTTGTGTTATCTGCCCTTTGTAAGTCTAACTTATTATGGCCCCAGTCAATGAATCTAAGATGAACAGGAAAAAATAGATTTTTTCCTTGTAGTTTTATTACAGTTCATTCAGAGTGGGACCAATGTTGGCTTTAAAACACTCTACAGATGCCTCTGTGTTCAGTCTCACATGGTGGCCCACCCTCATGCTTCAAGGTGAACTACTTTTCTTCCTTTTACTTGGCCAAAACTCTCTGCAGAGGCTGTCTCTTCTCCTACTCTCAATAAAACTTTCATATTTTAAAAAAACAAAACAAAACAAAAATGCTCCGCAGATATCGACACTAAATATAGTAATTTAAAAAGTAAAAACATTAAATTTAAAAAGGAATCATCATAATAGCCTGTTTCCTCTCCAACTACTTTCAAGTAAAGATCAAACTTATACTAATTTCCCAGTATATATTAGAAATAACAGAAGAATTAGAATCAATAGACGCTCTTTGTCTTCTGCTTCTTGCTGGAGTATGTCATTTGTTATATGTTATAACACAGATTAATAAGGCAAAGTATTTTTTTACTATTCATATGAATAAATATTTAAAATATTTTCTAGTGGCTGTCCAGTAGAAGTGGATAATAGAAAGTTAAGAGCTGAGTAATTATGTCTACTTAAAAGGTGGGGTTACCAAGATTAGGTGATACCATAAAGAGTAATACTAGTTTGGACATATTTTCCATTAAATATTTAATAGAACATGATATATTAATTAATTTTAATAAGAACAGAGAACTGAAACACTAATTATTTTCTTTTATTAGAAGTTCAACTTTTCTTTCCATTATTGAAGGGGGGAGAACTGCATTTATTTTATTTTAGCATATTTTTATAACTAAGATTTTGAAGATAAAAAATGTTTCAGGAAATGTACTCAATGAACAGTGAGTACAATTTTTCTCCTTCACTGACAGGACTGAATATAGCTCATCAGATACCAAGACTATGAGTTAGAAATTAAATGTGTTCTAATATTTTCAGATATCCAATATTTATGAAACTCAAATTTACATTATTACTCATTGAATTTCCCTAGATTCAACTAAATAATTATGTATTACTTAGTCATTCTTTTCATTTTATAAGAAACCCAAAAAAACAGTTTTTTTGTTTTTGTAAAATGTCTGTATTCCATGACAACTGTTATATTGCTTTTATAGAGAAAAGCATTACAAGTGGCTGCCCCTTTGCGAGGTATCCCTTCCTTACCTCTATTAAAACCCACAGCTAACTGAGTAAAATGTTAGCTTCTAAAGAATATTTTAGATTTACAGTACCCAGAGCATGGTATGACCATATAACATCACAATGTAATTGCACCTTTTAGTCTTAGTTCTGTGCATTAATTAATACAAAGTATGTGCATTTCTGTGATGGTTAAATTGCAGAAAAGTAATGTTTGTCTAAAGAACTATAGGAACGAGACTCAGGAGGCCAAAGAGGATTGGAATGTTCTGTCCAGAGGAAAAGAAGACACATCCTGGACAAGGAAGACCACCCAGCACAGGGTCTCCCTACCAACGTTCTCAGCAGCACCTCGTTCCCTAGAAAAGCCTTGGCGAACCTGAGTTCCCTTAGATTTTTCCCTGTAGGGATGTTTGGTTCATTACTGGACAGGTCCAAGGTGATTCCCTAAAGCAGAGACCAGAAACCTGAGCTCACCCAATAATGGGGCAGGCGGATTTCCTTGACAGGAAAAGAATTTTCAAGATGCATGCAGGGGAAACACAAAAATTATTTTAGGCAGAATTTTAAAATGTGCGGACTCAAAGAAAGAGTGGGCTCTCAGTAAAGACACATATAGTGCCTGGAGCTCTGTGTATTTATTTGGCTTGTGGGTGAAACGTCAGGGATAGAAGGGGTTCAGTTCAGTTTACGGACTGAAGGCAATGGCTTTTTCTACTGGCAAAGGTCTGTTTTACAGACGGGATTGGCCTATTCCTAGGTGAAAAGACTTCTTAGACAGTGAAGAGCAGGGGCTCCAGCTTAGTGTGTCTTTAAGAACCTTAGGAATTTTGTAGTCAGTTTCTTCAAGGGAAAGAAAGGTCTGAGTAAATTTTGTGTCCTGAAACTAAATGTTTTCTTAAAAGTACAATTTTAACTAACTTTATTTCTTCTGTGATACTTCAAGGCAATCCCTCCCCTCCAATTTTGTCAGGGTGCTGGACCTTTAATAAGCCTGATTTCCTTCCCACAGACTCTCATCTCCCAAGTACTGGCTTTCAGGGGGTGAGCAGAGGGATTTGGGTTCAGTCAGCAAGGAAACCTAACATCATGTTCTACTGGTGAAAAGCATATTCTTAGCTGTCGCTTCAGCATTAAACTCAAAGTCACCATTATACAACTGAAATTTTATTTGAAGCATAATATTTAACTTAATCCTTAAGTGGACAACAGCCAGAAGAGTAAGGCTATTTTACACTCAGATATTTTCTACCTTATACTACACTTTAATACTCAAAATATAGTAAAGACTCAGCTTAATGAAAATACATCAAATCACTCTGTGTGAGGGAGGAAACGTCTCTTTGAAGATCATGCCCACCATTTATTTAATTTGTATATTTATATGGCATAGCACCAGACTATGCCACCCCAGTTACGTCTCCCTGGAATGTTTTGCACTGGAAACCACTGACCCAACAGACAGCGGTTAAAGGGAGCACACTAGGCACAGCAAAGGTTTTCATGTGTAAGATGAATTTACGTGGAGCTTTCTTGGATATTTAGCGGTTCAGAGTATGCCATCCCCAAATATTCCTCTTTGGCATTGGGATCATTTTGAGCTGATTATTTTGAGAAATTGAAGACACATGAAACATGGAAGATAGAGAAGTTGTTTTCTATGGGAGATTTATATCTACCCACAAAGGAAATCTCCATCTGTAATCTCCTCTGACAGCCAAGAAGAGAAGGCTACAACAGAACCATAGACTTCCAGGGGAAGGAAGCATTGATTTAAACTTGCTGAACAAATCTAGCTCTGGAGGACTGTACTGAGCTTTTCCTGACCATTTTAACATTGCTGCTCCACCCCAACACATTCCCCTTTGTTTCATTCGAACATGGAACTCAGACTCTGTATTATCCATGTGTATCTGAAGTGTACATGTTAATAATCTTTATTTTTCTTCTTTTAATTTGTCCTTTGCTACAGGTGTCTGGACCAGCAAAGAACTTAGAAGGGTGGCGAGAAAGAGTTCCTCCCCTCTTGTGTCACATACTAAGAATATGGATCATTGCATATGGACCACAACAAACAGCAAGGGTTACAGTCAGGACAATTGTCTGTGACTACAGAGGAGATAAGTTCATGCATGATTGTCCATGTTTAGCTTCCTGTTTAGAGTTATGAAATAGTCTACCACATAGGTAAGCAAGAATAACACAAAAAGAACCACGAAACATCTCCCAGGTTTAATATCTATGTGTCTCTTACCACATATTAGATTATTTAGAAAACAAAATATTGAATTACTTTCAAGCTCTTCAATGGAATATTTCATTATCATGTGAATTTCATTTCTAAAACTTCCTGTATTCATTGGACATATGAATTTCATTTAATGTTAAAATTCTTCTTATTTTTCCACAAAATCATTTTCCAATTTTCTTGTAGGTGTTCAGGATTTTATATATTCTGAAAATTAATGTTGTTTTGTTTTGTTAATTTTTTGGCCCTAGAGAGCAAACCCAGGCCTCAAATATGCACAGCAACTACACTACTACTGAGCTATGCCCCCAGACTCCTTCTCATTATTTTAGATGGAATTTTAATTCTGATTACCTTTGTCTCTTTTGTTCTGACTCTTTTTGGTTAAATAATATTAAACTTTTTTTATTTTACATAGCATAAAAAACAAAATAATAAAAACAATACAGAATTTCAAAACCATATGTAATACAACAATAACACTGTTAATTCTTGTCATTCTGTTTTGAAACCCTGTACCATTTTTATTGTTTTTGCTTTGTTTTGCTTTCATCTGTGGTGTTGTTATTTTGTTATTTTTTATTCTTTTTAAAATAAGAATTTCAAAACAAGATGATAGGAAATTAACAATAGTTGTTATCTTGCATATTGTTCAAAATAGTTGTTCAGATTACCGGATATAGGCGTGTATAAGCAATCAAACAATACACACAAGATAGCTAAGATAATTGTACTACTAAGCATTTTAAAAAATACGACTCTGCAATAATTTCTGAGAGCTTAGCATGGTACTGTACCATAATTATGGTTGTTATTATATTTTAATGGAAGTTTTGTAAACATTTTCAATTGTTTTTCTCTTTCTTTTCCATTCTTCTCTCCCTCTTTCGTTTTTCCATATTAGAGTTAAGTATTTTTCTCATATCTTCACAGCAACTCATCATAATTACTTGCAAGGCAAGCCATGTACGTACTGCAATCTCCCTGCACTCCCGCGCCGTAACAGGAATCCTCTTGGAGGGCGCAGCCCAGTCCAGCTGAACTGATGGTTCTCTAGTCATTCTCTAGGGCTGTTACCTGGGACTTTCATTTGCCACCACCCTTTACTTTGAATTTAATGCGCCCATGTTCTGGTGATTAATAAGTATGGAAGCCTGGTTCTCAGCTCCCATTCTGGCATCTTGCTGCCTCAGAGTACAGAAAGTCTCTCTTTTTGTTAATTCTTTCTCCATTTGTGACTTTCTCCTTTCCTGTTCCAGTGTATCTTCCAGCTTTCTGATCTTCTCTTCATCCTCCTCTCTTAGCTGTGCTTTCTCTCTCTCCAGCTCTGCTCTGTAATTTCTCTGTACCCGCTGGATTTGTTTCTGAATCTCTTATCTTTGACTCATTGGCTCCAGGCTAGACTTGAACTCACTATGTAGCACTGGCTGACCTTGAGCTCAAAGGATGCTCCTGCCTCGGGACCACCTCTCTCTGAGAGCTGCAATTACAAACGTGCACTGCCACTTCCACTTCCCCTTCCGGCTTCACTGTGAATTTTATGATCATGGTTTATCATTGTATGATTGATAGTATCAATATCACTTTGTGGTTTTCTACCAGGCTAGCCTGGAACTGACCGTGTAACACAGGCTGACCTTGAACTAACAGAATCCTCCTGCCTTAACAGGAGGAGGATTGGCCCCCAAATTCTGGGTTTGTGGGTATGTACCATCACTCTCATCTGTGCTATCAAGCTCTTCACCGTGGTGTAATGTGGACAGCACCATTGCTGCTTTGCTTTTCTTCATTATCTAGAAGGCCAACTCTACGCCTTTCTGAAATCCAAAGATTGATTATACATTTCTCTATTGGGAACTAGCAATATCTTTTCAGGAATCTCCACTCTGTTCTTATGATGAGTTTCTGTTCTGGTCAACTGGTGTTTTTTGTTTTTTGTTTTTCCAGCAAATGTAACATCAATGGGTAACTTATGAGCTGACAGTCCAATGTGACAACTGGGTTACTTTTTGAAGTAGGGACAAGTCTTTTCACAACATTGTATGATTTACTTCTGCATAAATAAAGATCTGGTGACTGAATTCCAGGATCAATTTCTAAATCCAAGGTATGAAATGTTTTCTCATGTACCAGGGGATATATTTTTATTCTGTATTTAGAGGGTTCAGCTGGTGTATATTACCAAAACCTTCAACAACTATGAAATGGTGTAAATTATTTGCCAATTATCATGTTTTTAGACTGTGTATAAATTGCCTGACAGTTTGAAACAAAGCCCTCAAAAACTGCGTGAGTAGTAGCCAATTGTTGGATGTTATTTTTTCTTTTTTAGTGAGTCCTTTTGTCACCAAAAATAGGCAAAGAAACCATATCATTATTGTTCTAAAAATCTCAACACCATATCTGTCCCTTCTCCATAAAACTTTTAGATCCTGACCATTAGAATTATAAAGTCTTGCTATGAAAGATTTCAGTTTAGATAGTGAGATTCATGATTCATATATATTTTGAATATTACTACTGATGCACACAGAAGGTTTTACTTGTATTTCATTATCACTGTCTTTCAAAATGCTTTGTAGTATATTGTCCACTATAATTTTCAACATTACTTCACAGTCTTGGGATTCTGTTCAATAGGTTTCACCTCTGAAAAGAACCTCATAAAAATTTCTAACCCTGCTCTAGTGGGTCATTCAGGTACACATGACTTTTTGTAGCATTTTGGCTAGTGAAACATTTACGTGTATCTTACTGTGTTCCTCCTCATCTGAGTCAAAGTCTTCACTCTGTACTCCTCAGTTGGTCACACCTTGCTAACTTCTTTCCCTTACGTGATCCAAGTTGGCATTGCCAGCTCAATCACCTGCTGACTCACTTCCCCCTTTTCCTAAGTCAGAAAAGCAGAATCTCATGGGACAGTGTACTGAATTGGGCTAATTCTACAAGAAAAATCAAAAGAAAAAATGTAATACAAATTATAAATACACAGAAATGTAACAAGGGGCCTCATGTGTGTAAAACTCACCCATTTACACTTTGACACATGTGCACACACTTTGCCATTCATTTTCCAGAGTGAACACAAGTATTGCTTCCTGTATTCCCCCTGCACAGCTGCTGAGACACGTGGCTGGCTATCATGATGCTAAGTTACATATTTTCCTTAAAAAATATGTTCAGAGTGTATTCTCGCCACTGTGATGCCTCCTAAATGTCTGGTTTGCTGAAACTGCCTCAATGTCTAGGTTTATTTTTGTTCTTGAAGAGAATATTCCTGCTATGCTCTGAATGTTTAAGCCTCTTTCTCTGCATTTGTATGTTGAAACCCTAACTCTCAGTGTGACAGCATTAGGAGGTGGGGCTTTTACAAGATGTTAAGGTCAGAAAGCCAGAGCCCTTATGATTGGGACCCGTGTCCCCAGGAAGATGCCCTAGAGGGCTGGCTACTCTCTCACAGAGTGAGAACACAGAGAGAAGTCATCATCAATAGTCCAGACAGCAGTCCTCAGCTCAGTGGGCTAAGTGCTTGCCGCTGAGCACTAGGGCCCTGAGTTCGATCCCCGGTCCCGGAAAAAAAAAAAAAAAAAAAAACAGACAGCAGTCCTTCACCAGAGAGCAAATATTCTGGTATCTTGCTCTGGGACTTCTTAGTCTTGAAAACTATGAGAACTACATTTTTGTTTTTTGTAAGCTATCCAGGGTATAATGTTTTATTATAGCGACCCTCATGGGCATGACAACAATCCTTTAGCATGTTCCTTGGCATGAGGAGGCAAGTTGTTGACACTTTCTGTCTGAGAATAGTTGTGTTTATTCTCATACTGGTTTAGTATTTGGCTGGCGTGTTTACCAGAGGCTGGGAAGAGTAGGGGAAAAGAAAGTAAGGGAAATTTGGTTAGCAAATACCAGGTTATGATTCAATAGGAGGAAGAAGTTCCGGAGTTCTGTTGACCAGAGTAGTTGCTGCAGATAATGGGAATGTACTGCATATTTTTTTTTAAATGCTAGAGTAAATACTGGGTGTTTTCATCATAAAGCAATGATCATTGATTGACAAGAGGTATTTTTATGCTGACTTGAGCAGTACAATGAATACATCCATTGAAACATCATATAGCATTCCCAAAATATGTATAATTTTTATTAATCAGATACACACTCAAACGAAACTGAGTAAGGACCAACATGGATGATAGATATTGGGAAGTAGGAAGCAAATGTTTAGATGGGAAGGAGAACAAGGAAGTGAACAGGGGAAAAGAAAGAAGGAGAAAAGGAAATCAAGGAAAATGGAAGGAAAAATGGAATCAAAGCTCATGTAAAGAAGGAGGAGAAGGAGGGGTCAAGGGACAGAAGGGGGAGGGGAGAAAAGAAGAACCAGGGTATATTAAATACAGCTACTAATTCCCTACAATGAATATGATCCTTATGTATATTGAAAGTGTACCAATAAGATGAATTAAAATGGTGAAAAAATACTTAAAAAGGAAATGGTTGTAGAAATACAGATCAGAGATAGTTTTTCTATGTGATTTTATGAGTCACAACTCAATTATCTTGTTTCTGGTTATCTTCTACTGGGAAGACCAAAGTTGTTTTGCAGCAAAATCTTTGTATGTGACGCGGCTTTTCCTTGTAGGTCTTTATACAAACACATGAACCTTTCATTATATGTTGATTGTTTTGGAGTTTCATAATTATGTGTCAGAATGTGGAATTTCAATCATCTGGCTGGACATTCTATTTTCTCTTCATTCTGAACACATACATGTGTGTCACAGTTAAGAAATACGCTGAACAGATACCTTATAAGTTCACTTGTTTTACTTTTTCTGGAATCTCCTTTAGTTCAAATTCCCCACCATATTTTTTCTTTCCCATTTCTATATTCATCATATTTCTTGTATTCACTGATATATTTTCCCATTCTCTGGCTATTTCCTTCCTCAATTTTATTTCTAAATATACATCAAGATTTTTGGAAATTTCTGTGATGATATTTTTATTCATAAGAACTTTTTTTAATCTCAAAAAAGCCATTTGGTGCAGAAGTTAATTCTTGATAATGGATAAATTACTCTTTCCAATTACTCTCAAAATGTATTTTAAAAGTTGTCTATACAATTACTATATCTTGCAAGTCTTTATTTTGTCTTTGGTGATGTATTTCTTTGCTCTCTAATCACTTACAAGCTTTCTTCAGATACCTGAAAACCTTTCTGTAGAGTCTGGATTTCAGAATCTTTATAAATTTTCTCATTAGGTGTTCAGATATCTAGAGTCATCTCCCTCCTATAATTTTGCATATAAATTTTATATTTCATTAAAAAGGCACTTCTGGGAATAAAAACTACAGAGTCATCAATATTTACAAGACGTTTAAACAGGGCATGGTGGACTACATAGTGAGACCCTGTCTCAAAAAGACAAAAGAAGACATTTTTGCTATGGAAGTGAGTAAAATTTTCCTGAATAGTAGCATGAATAAAAAAGATATGGCACTATACCTTCATTTTAGATAAGCCACAAGTTAGAATTTCCTGCATTTTCTTTAAACCAGTACTTATCCCTATGAACAAATTTATATGTAATTCTTCTACTTCACTGCAACATATTTGACAAGATTCTTTCAGTGTTCTATTTAAATGCATCTAATGTAAAAAGAACATAGTAATAGTAAAACTAAAACCACAATAAGAGGAATAATCCACACAATTAAGCCTTTGTATTATACTAATCAGGTGAACACCATAGTTCTCCCAAATTAGGACCTAGCTGGAAAGTAATCAGCCTTGAAAACTGGAGATCAGCAGTGCCAGCCCGTATCAGCTTTACCTGCCCAAGAGGGTAGCCAGCAGGCAAGAGAAGGGTGATGGCAGACAGGGCAAGGCTAGGTGGATGGGGGCTGCCATTTTTTATTTTTAATTTTTTTATTTTAGAAACATAAAAGTACAAAAACATATTGACAAACAGACACCCATTATGATAGAAAATAGTACAATCACAACTAATCTATAGACAAGGTGATATGGTCTCAACAGTAGTTGTTGCTTTATCCATTGATATCTTCGAATTGTAGATGTATGGACCCATATACAGACATGCAAATTTAGTCAGACAGTTT